>APFE031033382.1:31575-85944 GCA_000404065.3 Pinus taeda | reverse complement strand
GTTTTGAAGCTAATTTCTCTTGGATGGTCAAATCATCGGAAAAACTTGTATCCTGATGTTCATACACCTTCCCCTATCGAAAATGTACCTTATTAAACACTTTCCATCACTATAATCCCCCAAATTCCTCATTTTCGCACAAACCCTAGTTTCCTGCTACAACTTGGCAATTTTCTAGGATAGGCCTATGTTTTGCCTTTTTGGACCCCTTCCCCTCACTCAATTTCTGAGATTCCAATTTCCCTTACTTTCTAACATCCCTCCCCACTTCCCAAAATTTTCTCAAGAATTTAGAAGCCCCCTATCCCCTTCATTTCGACAAATCCCTTGTCCCACACATCGGGATAGGTTTCACTCAAATGATGTTTCTGAGAAATAAAAGATGCATTTCGGAAAAATGAGACAGGTGTTTGTCCACAATAGACAAACGAAGAAAAAACCCCTTCACTTTTTACACAGGTGTCATGGTTTTAGAGAAATGTCAAAAATACAATCGCCTTGGGAGAATTGATACACCTCTGAAGTGACCTTGGGAAAATCAAGTTTTCTCCTAGCTTGGTTGGCCAAATGACTTGCTTGATGAGTCAGATGATAACTAGACACAAATATATTTCCAATGAGCTATCATGAGCTCAATCTGGAGTTGAGGAAGGCATTCAAAAGTTGACTGCAATAGTACTCTGCCTTGAGGCAGCCTCATTTGGCACATTTTGACCAGTCTTGGGAGATTTGATTTTTGATAGGACAAATTAACTTTAAATTAAAAAATTCTAGTTGTGTTGGAAGGTGGACTCAAATACCTTTCCAACGAGCTATCCTGCACCCAATTTGGACACCGGGAAGGCCTCCAAAGGGCTCGTGCACAAAGGCGTGGCGCATATAGCTTTGGGCGCGGCGCTTAGGATTGGGAGCTCCAAATCAAGAATGCTTTGTATTTTTGGATTTAGCATGAAAAACCATCACTTTTGGTGCATGGACAAGAAATTTGGAGCATTTTTGGGGCATTTGTGGTCATTTGACAAGTTTTTGTGCACAAAACAGGGTTTTTCTCCCTGTGCGCCGCACCACTGGCGCAGCGCTTAGGATTGGGAGATCCAAATCACAAATGGCTTGCATTTTTGGATTCAGCATGCAAAATCATGACTACTAGTGCATGAAAAAGGAATTTGGGCATGATTTGAGTCTCCAGGAGGTCAAAAACACTCAAAAGATGACATCTTTGCCCATATTTTGACACACAGGAAGTAATCTTGGGAGAATGAAGATTTGGAGGGGCAAATGAGCACCAAATTCAGAAATTCCACTTGGGTTAGAAAGTAGACAGGCCAGGATTTCCAACATGCACACTTGGGCACATTTTGGACTCCTGCAGGTACCTAAAACCAGCCTCTAAAGTGGCGCGGCGCGTATAGAATTGGGCGCGGCGCATATAGAGAAAAAGGCCAAATTTACCTCCGTTTCGCAAAATTTCGATTTGCGACTTTCTCCAAAGTGGGCCCGCTCACCTACACTTCACTTTTTCGGCACATAAGGAAAAATTTAAAGTATTTTCACTAGAGGATGGCTTCTATCCAAGTGGCAAAGGAAGGAAAATGGTTACCCAAGCCATTTGTCATTTTTGTAATGATGCACCTGTAGCTAATGTTTGGCTTTCCATCTCCATTTTGTAATGATTTGAGAAACTCCCCAACTCTTGGTCGTTCTACTTCCTCATGGCATAGTCTATTTATTGTATGCAAACCATTTGCAAATGGTTGGTTGGCTTGTAATTTCTAGGAGATTGTGGGAAAGAAACTCTATTTCTTCATTGTATATTTTGACAGAGGATTAATGAAAGGCAGCGGCTCTATTTCATGAGATTCATGTGGTTGTGAGTGTAGAAAATGTGTTTTTCCTTATGTTTCATATGTATTTCGTTATGTTTCATAGTTCATTCATATTCATTTTCAGTGAGATTTTCTGAGTAAGATAAGGTAGAATTCATTTTTATTGCTCTACATGTGGGAAAGTTTCACACTGTGTGTTTTTCTTCTGTTGAAAAGGATTCATGTACTTATGCCCTTTTCACCCTCCTAAGCAATCTCTCCATTCTGCGTTATTTCAAACTAAATTGCTAGACTTTCCACCTTTCTTGCCTCACAAAGTAATCTGTGCCTTTCTATTAAATTCTCTTCTCAATGTTGTCCTTTTGGTCCCATACTGTCCCAGAAACTCAGTCATTTATAAAAATTTGTTTCTTGTTTCCATATCCATTTACTAGCCTAAAAAAATATTTCACTATAAGTCATCTTAGACCATACCGTTTATCTATTCACTGAGTGTGACACCGAGAGAGCCCTCTCCTGTTCTGGTAGGGCTAGCTACCAGACTGAGCATGGTTTGTGGTTACCCTAAATTTTGCCTTCCTTCAGCCTAAGGCGGATTTAGGTTCTAACACCTCGCATAGATGATCTTTTAGATCAATTGAAGGAAGCTATTTATTTCACCAAGCTGGATTTGCATAGTGGATACAATCAGATCAGAGTTACAGAGCAAGATGCATGGAAGACTACTTTCAAAACAAAGCAGGGATTGTATGAATGGATGGTTATGCCTTTTGGCCTAAGTAATGGTCTTGCTACTTTCATGAGATTAATGAATGATGTACTCAGACCTTTTCTTGATGATTTTGTTATTGTGTATTTGGATGACATTCTGATTTTTAGTAAAACATGGGAAGAACATTTAAGGCATGTTAAGTAGACATTAGATGTTTTGAAAAGAGAAAAACTTTATGTTAAAATCTCCAAATGTGAATTTGGTAAAACCCCTCTAAATTATTTGGGTCACATAGTAGGGGGAGATGAATTGAAAATAGATCCCTCTAAAGTGGCAATCATTGTAAACTGGCCTAAACCCACGTCTGCTAAAGAAGTGAGAATTTTCTTAAGAGTAGCACAATATTGGAGGAATTTCATTTCAAAATTTTCCTCAATTGCAACTCCCTTACATGCCTTGATAGGATTGAACAAGGTGTTTTAGTGGGGAGGCAAACAGCAGAAAGCCTTCAACACCTTGAAAGAAAAGATTAGTATATCACCGGTACTAGCACTACTAGATCTACAAAGACCATTTGAGATCCAAATTGATGCCAGTGATTATGCCATGGGAGCAGTGTTGACACAGCACGGTAAACCCATATGTTATCATTCTGAGACTTTTAATCCCGCAGTAGTTAACTATCCTACATATGATAAAGAATTGTATGCATTAGTTCAGAGTGTGAAAAAGTGGAAACATTACTTAATGGACAAAGAAACAGTGATACATACTGATCATTAGCCACTTCAATACCTACACTCCCAAACTAAGTTGCAACAATCAATACATTATAGATGGATGGGTTTTCTACAACAGTTTCATTTAGTCATCAGGTATAAAAAGGGCATACATAACAAGGTTGCAGACATGTTATCTAGACCCATTATAAATGCATCTACCATACTTAAGCATAATTTTGTGCTGCATGAAAGCTACATAGAACAATATGCTCAGGATGTGGACTTTAAAGATGTATATGCAACTTTGAGTCAAGGAAAAAGACTAGAAGAATTGGACTATCAGATGAAGGACTGACTCGTATATCATTGTGGGAAACTCTGCATTCCACAAATTGTGAGAGTAAAGATAATTAGGGAAGCACACACTTCTCTGATATCAGGTCACTTTGGGGTAAGTAAAACAGTTGCACAGCTTCAAATGTTCTACTATTGGCCGAGAATGAGTGAGACAGTTTCTAGATATGTAAAGGTATGTGCTATGTGTGTGAAAAGCAAGCCCAGCAACAGAAAACTGGGCTTGTACACTCCATTGCCAGTTCCTTCTCGCCCTTGGGAAAGCATTTCCATGGATTTTGTTAGAGGACTGCCTAAATCTAGGAAATTTCATGATTATCTATATGTTGTGGTGGATAGGTTAAGCAAAATATGTATTTTGATACCCTGTAGTAAATAGATTACAGCTAAACAAACTGCAAAATTGTTCTTTGAACATGTATGGGTTCATTGTGGATTACCCACTTCTATTGTATCTAATCAAGACACCCGATTTGTGGGGAAGTTTTGTTTAAGCCTGTGGGAACTAATGGACACCAAATTAAAGAAAAGAACAACTTTTCATTCATAAACAGATGGCCAGACAAAAGTAGTTAACAGGATAGTGATCCAGTTACTGAGAAGATATTGTAGCAAACACCCTAAACTTTGGGATGAACACTTGTGTTATGTGCAGCATGCTTACAATAGAGCCAAACACTCTTCTACATAGAGGCCTCCTTTTGAGACCTGTTTAGGTTTCATACCAAGGTCTCCTTTGGATTTTGTCTTTAGTAAAGATACCATGGTTGAAAGACACAGTGATGTGGACAAGGCAACTAGGTTCATTGAACAGATCCAGGAGATCCACCAGGCAGCACAGGAACAGCTGGAAAAGAGGCAGGCCAAGTACAAGGCTAGGCACAATAAGCATTAGATGCAGCATAGTTTTCAAGTTGGAGACCACGTCTAGCTGTATATCAGCAAAGACATGATGCAAGGTGAAGGTAAAAAGCTAAAACCTATCAGGTATGTACCCTTCAGGATACTTGAGAAGATTGGTGAAAATTCTTTTCGCCTTGATCTATCAGCTTACATGCACATCTACTCAGTCATAAACGTAGATTGCTTGAGGTTGTTTGAACCTTCAATGATTGAGGACCCTAAAGAGCAGAGTCAATTACCTTCTGTTGATGACCTGCTACCTGAATATCTTAATGAATTACGGGAACACACAATGTTGGATAGGAAGATAAGGATGACGCGTAGTGGACAAGTGGAATACCTGAGGATTGGGCTCAAAGCATTGAAGCCAAGCAGTGTGAAGTGAATTGAGATTGGAGAAGCAAGAAAGCAATACCCTCACTTAGTCGATGCTTGGAAAACAACTTTTGGTGGTCCAAAAGGTCTTTCAGTGGGAAGGCTGTGATCCAAATTGGATCCATCAAAGACTGGCAAAGAACCATCACTGTATCAGGTCGGGATGAATCTCTAAAAATTCCAAAAACAGTGATCAAAAACACCTTGAACCAGTGGCAATGGCAGCCAGCATGGAACGACGAGAACCTCAGTCAAAGTGCACTGACCGATGCCCATGGAGACTGTGTAGGAGGTCAAAGTAGCCCTTGGGAGCCCCGGATTGGGAAAGGGAGGTGATTTTTGATGCGCGATCACTGGGCAAACAGGGCCGAAATGGGGGAAGCCTGAGCACTTGGACACATGGCGAACCGGAGAAATGCGGGTGAAAAGGCAAAAGTGCTAAAAGGACAAAGGCAAGACCCACACTCTAGAAACCAGTGGTATTGATCGGAGTGCCCTCAAATGGTAAACGGTTTTGGAGAAAGTGGAGTGATCCCTCTCAATGATTGATGCATGGTAGCAGAGGAGAGAGAAAACCACCATTGATCGCACATTATCGGTCGAGCGGTTCAACTGCACGGGACGTGTGAACGACATTGGATCTAGGGGACCCAAATCAGACGGCTGAGATTGCGCCCGATGGAGGAAGTGGAATCAACAAAGGATTAAGCCACATTTGTAGAGATTTGAGGTCTGTTTGACCACCATGGTGGAGGAAGAATGCATCCATGACGAAGTTGAAGAAACGAACCGACGAGCAGGCTGGCGCTATTTAGAGGAGGACATGTGGCCACACCCTGAGTGTTCATGCTGACATTGAACAGGGGACTCCAAGCACAGCTGCAGAAGGTGAATTGACAGAGGCAAAAGAGGAACTGAATGGGCATGGGTTTGAATGACTAAAAGCCATGAACAGAGAAACAGAATACACAGTTGAACACTGAGAGATAGAAACCAGAGAAGAGGTAGTTAAGTGAAAGCAGATATAGACAGACGGCCGATCTAACCAGTAGCAGCATCAAGCACCAAAGAGCTTTAGAGATTCAAGCCATCCCCTACAAGAATCTATCAGGATTGAGCTTCACATTTGGCTCCTTCCACTGTAGACCAAAAGGTCACAGAGCTGGTAGGAAAAAGAAGAGTCTATGTACTCTAGTGGCTTGGGAAATCCAAGAAAGCACCCTGCCAAGCAAACCTACTTCAAGAGAACTTACATTGAGTCCTTGCATTGTAATTATCGGCTCAAAGAACTAATAAAACAAGGCCACCACTAAAAGCTAGGCCAGAGACATAGCCTTGGAGAATAGGGTGAACTCCTTATTAAAATTGCTTGTGTCTTTGTGGTTGCTTACTATATTTCTATGTTGTCTTTCCATTCAAAATGTTTGTGTATTGGCAATCTGATCGATCCGTTGCTTAAATAAAACAGAACACACATCGGCACATGAGTCTGTAATATCTTTCGTGTAATAAACTTTAAATTGGTGTCACTCACACGGTGATTATCAGATCATGTCATGAGGATGAATTTGAATATGTAATTTAAGTTCAAATGTAAATATTTGGTGTTATGTGATGTAACTTTGATTGTAACGACCATTTTATCTATAAGAGAAAGATGTGTAGTTGAAAATTAGCTAGATTAGAGTTGGAGAGAGTCAGAGATTTAGAGAAAGCGAGTTAAGAGAAATAGAGACATAAAAATCTATGATCTACATAGTATTGTGATGTTGTTGGACTTTTAAGTTTGTCATTTTCCTTTCTAATTAATGATGTGAGAAGCGAGTGTTAAGTTTAGCGTGTTAATCCATTTCTTATTTTTGTAAGTTTCTCAAGCTTTCCTTGGTAGCTCAGCAAGGGCCCACTAAAGCATTCAAGGCAATTTCTTCTCCAAGTTATTATATAGTTTGAGAGTGTCTTAGAGTTTGATTTAATTTCAATCTTGTTTTGTGTAAGTAATTTCCGAGTGACAATTCATTAGTTTCATGAATGCACACAATATTTCTTAGGTTGCACATTTAATTTTTGATTTTTATTTTGAAGGATAGGAAGGTCAAGATCAAATATCTCGCCATTCACCTAGATGAGCTAATAGGGAAGACTCTTATCATATATTTCCTCTACTAGAATGCAACGTTTCTTTTAGGACTATTCCTGATTGCTTTGTTTAATGTTTGAATGCAGTGAATTGATTCTAGTGTAATGAGTGAGATCAACTGCTACATGAAAACAAAGTTAGATCCATATTTATATTTCATGAGCCTCTAAATGGACATATTTTTTACCTAAGAAAGAACCATTAGAGTACATTTCTTATTAATATTTTATTTCTGAGTTCTTTTCAAATTGTGTGAGGAAGTTAGTATTGGTTTTTGTCTAGGCTATACTCATTAGACATATGGACTTACCTGTTATCGGCACATATAGTGAATAATCTCTACTAATTATGATTCCCTAGATGACAATTTAATATTATGGTGATATATCATTCATATAATTTCCCCAACAAGGTTCCTATTCTTATGAGGAATCAACTTGGAATAGTAGCCTCGACAAATTTATGAGTTCAATATCATGTCGATATGATTTGATATTATGTGTTTATAATATGTATATGTTTACATTATGGATAGGTAATGTTGAGAGATACACCAGTGAAATGAAAACAACGTGATCCGTGACATGCTAGGTGTTGGGAATGGGATTCCCCAAGGACAGTTTTGGGGCCAAAAGCCCATGCTTGGGTCAAATTTTGTAATAAAATTGCAAAGTTTCTGGATTTTGTGGTTGCAGAGCATGAAGGTGTCATGAGTCATAAAGGGTTGTCCACCCTTATTTTTAAAATGAAAATTTGGTTGTAATACATCTACGCATGGTCTGTAGACCACGGTATTGTATAAAAAGGCTAAGAAAGTAAGCTCTAAGTAGAAAAATATTCACTAAGATAGCTTTGAAGTAAGAAGTCTAAGTTCGGCTTGTAGTATAGATAGAGGCTCTGCAGTTGAGTGCACAAAGGCCTAGGGTGGAAGTCCACAGCTGAGTGCACAAAATCCTACAGTTGTGTGCACAGGGTGGATAGAGTCTGTAATTATCTAAAGATATCAATAGAAAGAAGCATTCTATGAATTCTGTGTCTTTGTTTCCTATTAATGCATCTTGACATGTTATGTATGAGTTCCATTTATGATGCTTCTATGATGCACAAATATATGTAATTACATTTATTAAGTGAACGCCAGTAAGAACATCCATTTACGGGGTGCTAATTGTGATTTTTTAATAAGATAAGTAAGACACTTTGACTAGTTCGAGAATATGCACGGTATGTTACCCTAGCAGCACAAAACTATGTGAGTTGCAGGTTAGGGTTGCGCGAAGGTCAATTGTACCTTTTCACGGAGGTACTAAAGGACAGAATAGAGGGCTAGTATAGGAAGCCCTAGAACTAAGTGACCTACACGAAGGCAGGGATATAAGGAATAAACTGACATCACAACCATCCCAGGATGTGGAAACTTGGTTCCAACATCCCCCCATATAGCTTCAGGTGATACTTTGGTCCGTGCTCCACGGGCTAATGCCGAAAGGGCCAATAGTGTAGGGATTTGTTTGGCTAACTAATGTTGAACTTGGGTCAGGCCCCAACAAGCTAACAAATGGTTCTGTTGCTGGGACCGGAATCTACATAAGAGATGTGTGATGTCATATCATTGGAATCCAACTAAGAAAGAGATCAAAGGTTGGATGGATAGGAAGATCCACGAATTCGTAGCGCAGGAGAATAAAAACCTGTGACTAACAAAGGAACAGTGGCTGGACAACTACCTATATATAGAGATCTAAGAGATCTTTTTATGATCCTTTTCAATTGAGCTATACGAGTGGATCACGAAACTAGCAGATAGCGAAGGAAGGTGGAGACTTGACCGTCCTATTGTTTGGACCCCGGATCTAGTACAGAGATTGGAAGCATCGAAGGATAAGATCATCCATATTGTCGATCATTGCCTCGATCACGTCATAGGAGGATTTGTAACTGAACTCGCAGTCGATACCTCAGTTAACTACAGCGAGGCGGAGCGACGATTTTTCAAAGGTTTGCGAGGTAAGTACTTGAAATCTTTGAATACCTGGATTAAAATGTTATTGTGCAAAAAATGAGTTGTGTAGCTACCTTGATGTTTGGGGCTATGCGCAGTGGAAAAACTTACATGAATGACGGGAGAAAGGTTCTTGAATATTGTTCATTAATTTCGCCTCCACGAGGTGATGAAGAAGGAGTAGCACATGCTTCTCTGTGAAGTGCTATTCAGTTAATAAGAAAAGGATCCCCGTGACTGCCACCTCCACCTACACCACCTCCAACTTCACCACCATCACCAGCAATTTCACTCGTACCACCTCCGCCTCCACCACAATTTAGTATGGAAAACTCAGTAAAAATGCCTTTGTTCAAAGGCTTGGGAAATGAGGAACCAAGCCAGTTCTAGTTTGTTGTGAAAGTTGTATGGGAAGCTCATATTGTTACAAATGATCACATAAAGAAGACAACACTGATTAGTGCTCTACAGGATCACGCGCTAACTAGGTACATCAAGTACTCTAATGATAACCCAAATGCTGGAGTGGAAGACATCCTGACCATGGTGAACAAATAATTCAATAGGCCTAAATCTGAAGCACAATCTATTATGGGGTTCAAGGAAATCGCGATGCAACCAGGCGAGACACCTTGGGAATTAGATTAGAGGTTGAAGTGTAAGATCTACAAAGCTAAGATGAACTTAATATACAGACAACATCACGAATGGTTTGTGGCTTCGCTACTGCCACACTTAAGGTTTCCTTTGTCACAGTAGGAGATAACGACTCAGGCAAAGACCTTGGAGATTGCAACGAGACCGCATGAAACACCGATGCAAGATCCAAATTTAGGGGTTCAAAATATCCATGCACAGTTGAAAAATATTTTCCTTGAGATGCAAAGTTTGAAGTAGGATAGAATAGTTCGACTAGAGGTGTGAGAAGAGGTATGATTCCTGAAATGCAAGGGTCAGGGGCATGACAAAGACCATTGCCCAACCTTTACGAACTATATTTCAGGAGGAGAAATGATGCGTTTGACATCAGAAGCTTAGGTAAGACCAAGTGTGAGGCTTGCATTATGGTGCACTATATGTCAGGTAGTAGAAAAACATGCCATGGATAATTGTCATCTACTGCAAAAGTTTGTACAGACACCGCAACAACTGTTCTACAACTTTTTTAGGTTGGTAGGGCATCATGAACATAATTGCAAAAGCTATGAACTAATGATGGATAGAACTCTTGCCTATAGGGTTTAGGCAAAGACATGGCCCCCTGACCAAAGCATGGGGATGGCGCGGATAGGCTTTCAAGGGTGCAGATGAGACTGAGGTGGAGGGGGACCTGGCAGAGGTTGGGGACAACTAATATTCTACAATTGCAGAGGACCAAGACATTATGCCCATGATTGCACTAACCCAACACGTTCGCCATGAAAGTATTGCACTCTGTCTGATCATGAAACAAAAGACTGTCCCATTTTGATAGCAAGGATATGTGACAAAGGGGCGCTATGAACTCAGCCTACTCAGAACCTACAAATGATGAAGTTTGAGTCGTGCGAAGAGGATCCGAATGTGAATATAGTGCTCCAAAGTGGAATCAAAACATGAGATGAAAAGGGGAAATAGGTTGAGGACAATACATGGGTTCACAAGGCTCAAGCGAAGGAGGCTGAATTCGATCTGGAGCATGCATGTGAAACATTCATGGAAGCGAAGAAGAGATTTGTTGAAGCATCCACCTCAGGGAGCAAGTGTAAGCCTAATCAGGAAATGGACCCTTCTATGCTTACAACTTTCCTAGAGACCTGCATGAAGTTACTACGTGATAGTAAGGTTGTGAAAGGGCTATAAGAGATTATAAATAGATGCACCAGAAACACTCCAGGTGAGCCACGTGTAGTATGAAATATTGGTAAACATAAAACTAGGACAGGACAAGAGATGAGATTGACCGCGTAGATAGGAGAGTATGAAATGGATCAGGTTATTTTGGACCTGGGGTCAGATGCAAATGTCCTACCAAAGTAGACTTGGGAACAGATGGGGAGACCTGAACTGTAGTGGTCTTTGATTCAACTAAGGATGGAAAATCAATAGAATATCATCCCCATTGGGTGGCTGCAAGGGGTGACTGTAGATATTGAAGGACCGAGTGCACTGACTAACTTTGAGGTAATAGAAATTATGGATGACAACAACCCCTATCTGAAACTCCTTGGAATTGATTGGGCTATTGATATGAATGGCGTAATCAACCTAAAGAATCGAAAAATGATATTTGAGAAGAAATCGCTCCATGTAATAGTACCCCTAGATCCTACTGAAGGATCATGCTACACTAGACCATTCTGCGATTATTAGAGCGACGACGATATAGACTATATCTATAAGATAACAGCACGAGACCAAGATTGGGTGCATCCAATAGTAGATGGGCAAATTACATGGGATCGCGAGAGTTCCTACACCTCAGACCCTGATGAAGAATTAGAGCACTGGCAGAATCAGTTACATGAAGTAACTACACTAAGTTGCAACATGATGACCTAGTCGCTACGCTATGTGTCATCGGAGGTAAGGAATATGCCCACTTATGATGGCCTGAATGATGTAGATATCCTTTTGGATGCCTTTGAGAGGGAGGTACCAGAAAATTAGTGCTTCAAGGCATTGGACTAGGCACTGCATACTACACCCACAAGATGGTGGGGTACGCATAAGGGAAGCTTTGATGATTGGCACAAATATAGGAGGATGATGAGAACACACTTTGGGAAGCCGAAGGTATGAATGACAGATAAGTATGATGGGCAGGATGATCTGCGCACACACTTGCCCAAACGGGCTCAGGCTTATGGAGAGAAGCCCCAACCTGAATGGGTGCACTTGTTCTATCACACCTTGGACGTCATCTCGATGAGCTGGTACGTAGAAACAGAGCTTCACCATGGTACAGGTGAATGGGATATTTTGTACGAGGGATTCATAATGACATTTAGCTTTGAACATGAGTATGACTGTATTGATGAGATGCTACAAGAGGTAAAAGTAGCAATCTTTAGGATACCGCAGGATCCTTTGGACGTAATTCAGCTTGATTAGGCCACTCAATTGAGTCACGCACTAGAATGCTATAACGTAACTGTGGAAGAAGAGGACGAGGATCTGAGAAAGATTAACATCCCTGAAACAAAATCTCACCATGAGGTTGAAAGACCACAGATCGAGAATCCTGATATAACTATGCCACTAAAAACGAAACAGGTAAACACTGGCACGAAGGCAGAGCCTAAAATCACAAAGATTAGAGATTACTAGGATGATGTGATAGTAGATAAGGTCATTGAATTTCTCCATGAATACCAGGATTTATTCCCTACCAAGTTTACAGATCTAAGAGGGATAATTGGGGATCTAGGTGTTATGAAGATCACATTGAAGCCTGATGCGAAGCTGATTAAGCAAGGACCTTACTGTCTCAATCTAAAGTATAAGGAGAAGGTTCACTTATAGCTAGACAAGATGCTCATGGCAAGCAACATTGAGCCTGTGGAAGAATCTAACTGGGTAAGCCCAATGGTGGTATAGGAGAAGAAGCACAAGGACAAAATAAGGATATGCATGGATCTCAAAAAGCTGAATGATGCTTTCGTACATGATCCATTCTCGATGTCGTTCACTGGTGAAGTCTTGGACAATTTAGATGGCCAAGAAGCATATTCCTTCACTGATGGGTTCTCCAGGTACTATCAGATCAAAATCGCACTAGAGGATAGGAGAAAGAAGACCTTCATGACTGAGTGGGGGTGTTTTCAATACACTGTAATGCCGTTTGGATTGAAGAATGCGACTGCGATTTTTTTGCGCGTAGTCATTGCTACGTTCAAGGAATTTATTCATAAGTTCTTGGAGGTATACTTTGATGACTGGACTATGTTTGGGCTAGTGAAATGCCATGTCACTAGTTTATGCCTGATGCTAGATACTTGTCGAAGATACTAGATCGCGCTCAATCTAAAGAAGTGCATATTTTGTGTTCCTTTTAGGACCCTACTAGGTCATGTGGTTTGCATGCAAGGATTGATGCTAGATCCCGCGAAGATCACGGTGATACTAAACTTGGAAGCACCGAGGAGTGTGAAACAACTTCGTGCTACCCTAGGATATACAAGATATTATAGAAAGTTTATCAAAGGCTATGCCTAAATCAATATGCCTATGGAGAAATTATTGAAGAAGGATGTCACATTTTGCTAGAATGAGGAATGTAAGAAGAGCTTGGATGTATTAAAAGAAAAGATGGTCACTGCACTGATTTTAGTCTTACCAGATAGGAAGAAGAAGTTTCATGTACATGTTGACGCATCATGTATAGCGCTTGGAGCAATACTGACACATGCTGATAGAGGAGACTTGGACCATCCTATTGCATTTGCAAGAAGAAGGTTATCCAAGGTGGAGAAGAACTATTCCACCACTGAGTGCGAAGGGTTATCTATGGTATACACGCTCCAAAATGTTAGACACTACTTGCTGGGAGGTCATTTTAAGATGTATACAGACCACTCCACGTTGAAGTACTTGGTCAATAAGCCTGTGTTGGGGGGGGAGAATTTGTAGGTGGTTGTTATTGTTCTGGGAATATGATTTTGAAATTATTGTGAAGCTTGGATGACTGAACGCAAGACCAGACCATCTGTCGCGCATTGAAAGAGGGGAAGAACCCACTAATTTGGAGGAGGGAATGCCTAACGCCTAGCTATTTGCAGTACGCATTGCGGATGGTCATTTTGAGGATATAATACACTTCCTAGTGACAGGAGTGGCCCTAGAGGCATATACCATGTAGCAGAAGAAGGAGTTGGTGGTGCACATGGCAGATTTTTTTTTCATTGCTAGGCATCTGTACAAAATGGGTTCTGATGAGATATTGGGATGATATCTACTAGAGTTTGAAAGAATTATCATCCTCATGGATGCTCATGGGGGCATCACGGGAGGACATTATGTAGGGAGAGTGACTACGTAGAAGATTGTACGCGCAGGGTTGTGGTGGCCAACCATCCATCAGGACTCAAATGCATATTGAAAGGCGTGTGATGTGTGTCAAAGGACTAGTAGGCCATCGCAGAGGGATGAGATGCCTCTAAATCCACAGATGATTTTACAACCCTTTGAGAAATGGGCAATAAATTTTGTGGGACCCATTCAGCCCCAGGAAAGACGGGACCGAGGTACATTATCACTGCGATGGAGTATTTGACTCGATGGGTGAAGGCACAACACGTGAAGGATTACACAGGCATGACTGCTACAAATTTCATATTTGAGTATGTACTAATGCGATTTGGTTGTCCGAAGATTTTGATGAGTGATCCTGGTACACACTTTCTGAATGAGACGATTAGCGCGCTGACGGAGGAATTTCAAGTATATCACTAGAAGAGCACGCCTTATCACCCGCAAGCTAACATGACAGTGGAAGCATTTAATAAAGTGATGGAGAACATGCTGACGAAGGTTTTCAACGCTCAACGAAGTGTTTGGGACTTACACATACCTAGAATGCTATGGGCTTATCAAACGACATGCAAGAAGTTGAATACTAGCATAGTAGTGATCTCATGGCACTCATACTGATGAGAAGGACCACCTATCTCATGTTCTGCCTCTGATAATACCTGTGAAGTGTTGAAGAGGTCACGGGAGATGAAGTCCTCCCAAGAAATGCCTATCGAATATATTGTGCCTAGTCTGCACATAGCGGCACTCACGGGCATGACAGATCACAGAGCCCTGGAGGAGAGGCTCGCATAGCTAGCTGAACTGGAGGAAGAGATATTTCTAGCTGGATTTCATCAATAGGTTCAAAAGTAGCACGACAAAGCATGGCATGATCGGCACATTAAGTTGTGCACCTTTAAGGTAAATGAACTGGTTTTGTTATATGACAACAAGTTTGATAAATTTCTAGGGAAGTTCAGGATGCAGTCGTTATGGCCCTATGTCATTAAGGAGATTACTGACAGAAGAGCGATACAGCTAGTCAAATTGAATGGAGAACCCTTCTGAGGAAAGGTGAATGGCAGTTGCTTGAAGCCATACATCGGTGGTCCAACCATGTGAGTAGATGAAGGTAGCATAGTTTTAGTGCTCCAAGCAGCTGAAAGAAGGCATGGGACTATAAATTACACTGCCCAAGTTGGGGAGCTGCGTGATTGGAGGATTGCTCAAAGCAAGGAAGTGTCATAGGGTGTGCAGCAGCATGAAGGGGGCTGTGCTACTCGGTGAGAAATCATGCATGTCGATTGGAAAACGATAGTTAAAGTCACTGTTCATGATTTGACGGTAGAAATGTGGCCAAATAGAGTGGGTGACCAGCATTTAAGATGAAATTTATGGCTTAGATCTTTGAAAATCTACTGCCAATCTGACATTAATCAACTGAATTTGTGGGGAATGGTCAGATTTGAATTCAAACTACCCTATAAATTATAGGTGGTTGTCTAGCGAAAAACACTTGGCATTTTGAGAATTAAGTTGTTGATGTCTCAGGCACACATGAACTGAGAATTCTTCGAGGCTTTGAAAGTGACCCTAGCATTTGCAAGCTTACTAGAGACGTGACGAGCACTATTGGAGAGTGTTATGTCGGCACCCATAGAATCTATAGATACCGAAGTAGAGGAGTCGGTGCTGGAAATGGAGATGGAGGCAAAAGTAGTTTCTCCAGAGGTCACCGATGTACTAGTTGAAGTCCCCAAATCACCGAGGACATCGAGACCAAAGCCGACCCCAACCAAGGAAACCATGAAGGGTAGGAAGATCAAGTAGCCTACAATACCGATGCGCACATCACCATGAAGAAACCCACCAAATCCCACCGCACAGGAGAAGGTCAAAGCCATAAATTTGGAGCCAGAGGAGGAAGAAATTGAAGACATCCTGATGGATGAGGAGGATGTCGGAGTTGAAGTGGAGGAGGTTGAAGCCTAGGGTGTTGACCCTATTACTTGGTTTCCATAGTATATCCCTCTATGCAAGGGTAGGACCAAGGTTCTGAAAGACATCAATGAGAGAAAGACCCCCTTGAAAACCCCCCTGCTATCGAATGAGATTGTTTTCAAAGGACCGCACTTGAGGTAGGTTCCGCTATTGAAACTTGAAGACTGGGACTTATCCGATTACGAGAAGTTCCCACACTTGGCAACTGAGCAGCTGATGCACCACATCATCGATACAAACACCAGAATGACCACATTGGAGCCACGAAGGTGGCTTAGAGGAGTAGACAAGGCAGGGTTGCACAACCTGCTTTGGGTGCCGCACTACAACTACATCTTGGTGACAGTATTGGTCATCAAGCAGCTATTATGCTTGGTACATGATGGGTGTCTATGGATGGAGAAGCCAATACCCATCATAGATAGATTGATTCATAGGATAATTCGATTGCCTTACACAGGAGAGAATCTAGCCATAATATTTGGCAGAAAATGTGGTCAACAGGCCCTCGCGGAATCCATGAAAGAAAAGTTCAAACTGGTGAAGAAACCGCGAGGATATGCCATATCCAACATCTGCGACCCTACTGTAAAGGTAGCTAAACAAATTTTAGTAGGGAAAGTGATGAGGAAGTGTCATTCTGATGAGGCGTCGATGCTTGTCATCATGCTCAAAGCTCAGTGCGCCAAAGGAGTCCAGTTCAACTAGTCGGACTACCTTCGCGAATAGTTCTTAGAAAATTGCCACAAAGTGCAGGAGCTCAACAAGATGTTCCACTACGTGTGGCTCTTGCTGTTAATTGTACTAGTAGCATGGGAGCTGCCAGAGGACAGTCAATTCCCTTCGGTCACGCCAAACCTCCAAGAAGTAGCGAAGTACTCTTTGTTGTGGGTGACCAAGGACATGTAGCGAGTCAAGGACAACAAGATCTTTTGGATCTTGATGGAGATGAACATTCACATGGCCATAAATCACAAGCCACGATTGTTGCCTACGGTGTACCCCAACTTGCAAGGCTATGTAGAGTTTAAAGTAGACTTCCACCATGTGTCCATCAGGGTGCGAAAGGACCCTGCACAGAAATGGTATGACTTGCCTTACCCAGCAATGGATGACGCCATTGATGTGGTACTTGATCAATGGCCGGTAGAGTGGCGTGCTACAATGGACTTGGCGGTGGGAGAAAGCAAGTCCACCACACAGAGAAAGAAGGAGGAGGCCAAGCTAAAGATGACTCAGCTGGCCGAAAAGGAAAGAAGGAGGTTGCTGACAAGGCCCAGGCAGAGCGTGATGCTTCAAAGTAGACAGCAAAGTAGACAGGTGGGACAGAGTGAGGCTCTAATAAAGGCGCAAGGTCTCCTTCACCTGAGACATAGGAGGAGATAGACGAGCAGATAGAACAGCATGGTGTGGACCCTCAGGAGACATCTACCCACATCAAGCACCTAAGGGAATAGGAGAAAGGAAGGTCTAGGAAAAAATAAAAGGATACTAAGAAATCACTGGACCTTATCACGCTAACAGAGGGTGATCTGCATGACATCAGTGACACGGTGTGGCATATCACCATGGAGGCCCTACAATAGTTTGAGTAGCAGCAGTAGATAATCTTGGGGGCTATCTAGATAGGTTTATAGGAGTTGTAGACCAGTGTGTCTCAGGTTGGCACAGTGTCCACCAGCCTTGGTATCGGCACTTCAGAGGCTGCCAAGATGCTGCACATGAAGGCCTCTAGTGTGATAGTGCTTCCTGATGGAGCAATGACCATGGAGAGAAAAGTTGATAGGCCCACTGTCAGTGTCCTAAAGGAAGTAGGGTTGAATCTGGTAGCACTCCTAGTAGAAGCCCTCCACCAATTGTAGGATGGAGTGATTGCGTAACTAAGGGCTCGTGAGCATCATGCCCTGTAGGTGATCAGTGAATAGCAGATCAACAACAAGCAGATGGCACTATAGAGGGACTCTACCATTGCCACTATGACCCAACCAACCAATTAGAACAAGCGCATTATGCAGGTCATTTAGGAGGCATGCTCAATGGTCCCATAGTTGGCCATTCCTAAGGAGGAGTCAGTCGAGTTGCTCATTCGCAAGCTAGCTATGGGGGTGTGCGACACTCATACTGAGATGGAAAGGGTTCAGTTGGAGTTGAACCTACAGATCACCAATTTACATTTCAAGTCCCAGCCTTAAACTCTGCCAAAGATAAAGGAGCAATGTGCAACCACTGTCACAGAAGAAATAGCGGCGATGGATAGTGCAGTCGCAGACTGCACACAACTTTTCGAGTAGTCATTTGAGGTCCTGACAGGCTTACAGGAGGACCCCAACGTACAACGACTAGAGATGGAAGTGCGTGAGCTACAACAACGCTATGATGAGGTCAAGGGCATAGTGTGAATTGTCATGTTGACACAAAGACTAGCAAAGCTACATGAGGCCAACTAGTTGAAAGAACAGGTGGATGCAGCGTTGCACAAGGAAGTAGTGATGAAGGCACGACTGAAGCCCTGGCTCGATGAAGCTTACATGGTGACAAGATCTATTGAAGGAAAGCTTCTGACTCTGCAAGAAACACAACAAAAGCTTCAGGTCAACAGTTCTAGAGCAATGACTAAGCAGATGGTTGAAGACACGAAGCAGGTAGCAGCTCAATGCACTTCCGAGGTTGCGGTCATACGGGTCGAGCTGGAAGGTCTTTGTGCCAAGATCTCCATGCATGCCCAGTGATTCGAGAACGAGTCACGATGTTTGTGCTGGGAGCCTATTGGGAATGGGATCCCCCAAGGATAGTTTTGGGGCTAAAAGCCCATGTTTGGGTCAAATTTTGTAATAAAATTGGAAAGTATCTGCATTTTGTGGTCGTAGAGCGCGAAGGTGTCATGAGTCATAAAGGGTTTTCCATCCTTATTTTTGTAAAGAAAAGTCAGCTGTAAAAGATCTACCAATGGTCTGTGGAACATGGGATTTTATAAAAAGGCTAAGTAAGTAAGCCCTAAGTAGAAAAATAGTCACTAAGATAGTGATAGATTTGAAGTAAGAAATCTAAGTTCAGGTCATAGCGTAGGTAAAGGCTCTGCAGCTGAGTGCACAGAGGCCTAGGGTGGAAGTCCGTAGCTAAGTGTGTGGACCCTTGGAGTTGTACGCGTAGGGTGGATAGAGTCTGTAATTGTCTGAAGATATCAATAAATAGAAGAATTCTATGAATTATGTGTCTTTGTGTCTTGTTAATGCATCTTGACATGTTATGTATGAATTTCATTTATAATGCTTATGTGATATGTGAATATATGTAATTACGTTGGTCAAGTGAATTCCAGTAAGAACATCTGTTTACGTAGTGCTAACTGTGATTGTTTAATAAGATAAGTAAGACACTTAGACTAGTTCGGGAATCTGCACAGTACACTGCCCTAGTAGCACAAAAGTACGTGAGCTGCAAGTTAGGGTTACATGAAGGTCAATCAAACCTTTTCGCGGAGGTACTCAAGGGCGAAATAGAGGGCTAGTCTGGCAAGACCTAAAACTAAGTGACCTGTGCAAAGGCAGGAATAGAAGGAATAAATTGTCATCACGACCATCTTTGGGTGTGCAAACTTGGTTCCAGCATCCCCCATACTACTTCAGGTGAGACTTCAGTTCGCACTTCGCGGGATGATGATGAAATGGCCAATAGTGTAGGGATTTGTTTGGCTAACTAACGTTGAACCTAGGTCAGGCCCTAACAAGCCAGCAATAGGATAAGCATTGATGATAGAGAGACACTGAAAGCAAGGTTGGTTGGTAGAGACAATGTGGTTTTAGATGTACAGTGCTACTAATGTGTATATGTTGTGCATATTGTATATTCAGTGATTGTACCGATGGTGTTGTGTGCATATTTCATATGTAGTGCTAGGTATAGATGGTGTTATGTGCGGCGTTGTGTAAATATTGTATTGTGCGCATGACGGATATGTGGTGTTGCATACATATGTTTTTATGCATGTGTTGGATAGGCAGTGTTGTGTAGATTGGTGATATGTACATGTTTTATTTGGTGATATGTACATATGGTGTTGTGTGCATGTTGTACATGTGGTGCTATGTACATATGGTGTTGTGTGTATGATTGTACATGTGGTGCTATGTGCATGTGGTTTTGTGCACATGTTGTACATGTGGTGTTGTGCGAATGAGTTGTTATGTATATTTTGTACATGTAGAACTTTGTACATGTCGTGTCATATACATGTCATACATGTGGTGGTGTGTACATGTGGTATTGTGTACACTTTGTATAGATGGTGCAATGTACATGTTACAGTCTGTACACATTGTGTAGATGGTGCCGTGTACACGTGATATTGTGTACATGTTTTGCAGGTGGTGCTCTGTACAGGTGGTACTCTGTACATGTGGTACTAGTTTACATGTGGAATTGTGTGCATCTCGCACATGATGTGTTGTGTACATGCAGTACTATGTATGTGGATTGTGTAGTCATGGCATTATCACATGTGTATTCATTGTGTTGTACTATGTGTATGTATGTTTATTGTGTTGTACACTAGATATAGGAGTATGTATTGTGTTGTGTTGTACACTAGGTGTAGGTGTACTTGTCATGATGTATATCAGGTGTAGGTGTATTCATTTTGTTGTCTTGTACATTGTGTGTGTATGTATGTGTTGTGATGTACATTGTGTACGTGTACATAATTGAAGAAAATAAAAAGTTTTTGGGTGTTTTTTGGGTGTGGAAACCAATCTAATGTGTGTATGAAAAGGAAAAAGGATAAAGGTAGAAGATAAGGGTTGATAAAAGGATAAGTATGAGTATTTTACTTCAGCTTTATTATGCATTTGATCTATGACTCTAATTTATGACGATTATATGTGATCTATGATTATGGTTTATGACGGTTACATTTCATTTATGATTCTGATTTATGATGGTTTCATTTTGAGCTAGCCACATGTTATATTCTTATACATCATGATTTGGTTAAAGAGCTAGTTTGACTCATTGTGATAGAAAGTAAACAGAATTGTAGGTGCACCTTGTTGACAAGCTACCGATGAGGTATGATGTGAATTTATTCATTTTGTTTTGAATCTAATTGAAATGATGTGCTTATCACAAGAAAGCACGGGAATGCCAAATTTGGGTGATTGGAGCTGGCTATCAAATAATGTTAGCAAAAACAGTTAAAGGAATCATAACATACAACAATATGTGGGTAAAACATTTCAAGGACAGGGCCATTGTGGGACACTGGTACCCAATAGTGTTTATTGATTTCCATGAGCATGTTATGACCGGTATGATGCTTTTGAGGCAGGCATATGCCTTGATTATTAACCTTTCGATGTGAGGAAACCTTTTGAAGGGATGGATTTCCTGGGACAAGGGACGTTGGGGAACTTGAAAGGTGAGTGACTACATAGAAGGGGATGACCAAATTGCTCGAGGGATTTTGCATCAAAGAAAGGAAGGTCAGGTGATGGATTTGTTTTGGTAATTATAATTTCCTGATGGAATCACATGCACATTAGGAGTGTGCCTTGGAACAACGAGCCAATAACTATTCACTAAGAGGACAAGTGGCGTAGGATTGTGGTGCTAGACATTGGATGTAGCTTCGACTTTAGAAGTGGATTTTGGACTTCTGCGGAAGGAGGTGAATCCTGGTACTACTTTTGAGCATAGAGATGTGAGCCTTTTGATTCCCTTGCTATGGATGCAAGCATCATATCCTTTTATTTGTTGGTTATAGAAAATGTGCATAATTATATGTGGTTTTTATTTTAAATACCATAATGTTATAAAGCTCCATCTAATGATATGTTTTTCATGTTCCAATAGTGGTCATTGCAAATACTACAAAGAGTTGTGTTATAAAGCTTCGTGGGTAGTAGTTTTTTCTTTCAATGGTCTTGCTAGTTGTAGGTGTCATTGAACACCGAGGATGATGTTCCCCCAAGGGGAAGGGTTCTATAACAACCCTCATAAAAAATTCATGTAAAAAAATATATATAAGACCAAGGTCATGGGACATGTATTCCAAGCTGAATGTTTGGCAAAAAATCCTAGTGGGTGTTCATTTAGGTTAAGTATGGCTAAAGGAAATTGCCAAAGGCAATGGTAAAGGATTTGAAAATGAAAAATGACATTAATTGGCATTTTATTTATGAAAATAATGGAAAATAGGAGAAAAGGAAGGTGAAAGTTCATAGGTTGCATGTGAGGAGGAAATTGAAGGAAAATAATGGGAAAGGGAAGAAAATAGAGGCCTCATGAATAAAAAGGCCTTTAAGGATCAGTTCAAAATATTTTTGATCGTTTTTTGGTGGAGCTCTCTCTCACACTTAGAGAATTCTTGGATCAATCTAGCATTGGATCAAGGAAAGTAAAGGAAGGACAAATAAATCAAAGGGAAGCAAATATCAAGCAAGGAAGACCAAGATCAAATGCCTATAGCAAGATTACTTGTAGGTATTTATTGCATGTCTGATATCCTTGTTAGATTCAACATGCATATTTGATCTAGGTGGATATTGGTGGCCACCCGCCTATTCCACTTGGACCCCCTCCATTGTTTCTTTCCATTTTCTAGTTTTCTTAATTGTAGCACAGTTTACTATTTTTGGTAGTTTTTTGGGTCCTAAACTTCTAGAGCCATTTTTAAGCCCTAAACAAATTTTTTTTGGAAATATTCCTTTTGGATAATTTTATTGTAGCCTCAATTCTAGTTGTAGTCCTCAGTGATATCTTTCAAATGAGGTATCATGTGTGTCAAACGGAGATAATATGACCAAGTTACGACCCCAAGAAGTTGGCTACCCAATTAACCCCAACGAGTCCCATAAACTCTTGCTATTACATCTCTTCATGTTAGGGTTTTTGTTGTTTAGGGTTTTCTCTTGTTTTTCAATAATAAAAAGGCCCTTGAGCCTCATTGTAACTTAGCTTAGAGGCATGCAGGTGCCACATCTCTTCTCAGAGATAAGCTACCATCACTCGAGCTAGTCTCATTTCCATTATGTTTGTAAGCATATTTCATTATTTGATATTAATGAAAGGAAGTGTTATTTATGCTACATCTCTATATTTATGGTTATATTTGTAATTTTTTGCATTCCTGTTTAAATTCATATTAGTGGTATCAGAGCAGTCTACTCTTTCTCTATTTTTCTTTGCATGTCTGCAACGAGTCCGAGATATAAGGAGTTAGGGCTCGAACTGGTCAAACCTTTGTAAGAACAACCTCGTAAATCCTGATGGCCTCCCATGGGAGAAGAAAATAAAGATGAGGGAGAATGAGATCCTATCAAAATATTTCTCAACGAGGCCCTAAAGAAATAAAGGAATGTGATGATGGATAACTTTGCCCAGATCCTTCAACGATTGCCCACCGATGGTGCATCCACATCCCAAAGACACTCTAGAGGCTCCATACCTTTTAAGGTACAAGTAACTTTAACATTCCCATATTTGAGCACCAAATAGATGCAGTTACTAAAGATAAATGGTTGAATTTTCTAGAAGGATATTTTTATATTCATGGTTTTCCAGCTGAGAAAATATTACTTTTGCTCATCTCAAAGCCGCCCCCTATGTCAAGGAATGGTGGGAAAACTATTGTGAGTAAAAGAATGAAAGTAAAACCTCACTATTTTGAGATGATCCCACTTGGAATTCATTCTATGATGCAATCAAGGAGCAGTACTACCCTGTCGGGAGCTACAAGGAAAAATACATAAAGTGGACCACGCTATTGTAGGCAAGGGATGATGATGTGCCAGAGTTTACCAATGTTTTTCATACCCTTTGTAGGAAATTGGGTATCAAGGATTCTTAGAAACATTTGATACTGAAGTACCTCAATTTCCTACATATATACATCCAAGACAAGATGGAGTTCTTAGACATCACCTTTCTTGGCATGATGTACCGATATGCCATCAAGATGAAGCAAAATTTTAAACAAAAGAAGCGATACTTTGGATCTGTGAATCCGAAGCAATGGAAAGGTGCCCCCGAACCGCATAACAAAGGACAAAGCCAAGGTGGGATGACCCAGGACAACCTGCCAAGGCCACAAGAAAAGGACAACACTTTGAAGCCAAAGAAGGACACATGAAAGTGGTGAGAGTTCCATAAGAGCTCCACCCACAACACAAGTGAGTGTCAAGCCAAGCAGTCACTGGTGGTTGAGCTGAAGGCTTTTGAAATAGATGCATGTTCCGACCTTGAGTTAGAGCCTGAAGAGGGGAATGGAAAAGGGAAGAATATTATTGATGTGGAGCCGAACACCACTGTCGCCACCAAAAATATCCAGAAGGAGGAACCCGAAGACCTAGAGGAGTAGGAGAGTCTCTGCCACTCCTAGATGTGGGTAAAGGTTTCCCTACTATAATTCATTGTTGATAGTGGGAGATAAAAGAACCTCATTGTAGCATAGTTCATGAAGCAATTGGGCTTACCGACCACAACACACCCAAAGCCGTACACCATCGGGTGGCTTCACCAAGGATGGGATCTACATGTGAGGAAACAATGTCACCTTCCATAGAGCATGAACCCCTTCACGGATGAGGTATTATGTGATGTTTCTCCCCTTTATGTTTGTGATGTATGATTAGGCCAACCATACTTTGGAAGTGACATACTACGTATGAGTCAAGGCCTCATGCTATTATTGTTACATTGGGAAATAAGCTGTACATGATACCGGAGGTAGCAGCGCCTACTGCCATCTCTCTGGTTACTGCAAAAAAATGTAGTAAGCTCATTTCAAAAACTGGGAAATTTGTTTTCTTGATGATACTCCCTCAAGGAAAGAAGAATATAGTGGCCACTACCTCCATATAGGGCCCCTCTACATGACAAAAACAAATGGACAAGGTCGTGAAGGAGTATGAGGACATCTTCACCTCCCCCGAAGGGGTGCCTCTACACTATTAGGTCAAGCACTTCATCTATCTAATCCCAAGTGCATCATTACGGAATGGACCAATTATTGGTGCTTCATTTTGGATAATGATGAAATCAAGAGGAAAATTCAGGATCTATTGAAGAAAGGTCACATTTGGCCGAGTTCATCACCTTGTGGGAGCTCGATCATGTTGGTACAGAAAAAGGATCAGACTTGGAGATTCTGTATTGACTATCGAGCACTTAATAAGATCACTGTCTAGAATAGGTACCTGATCCCAAAGATTGACGACTTTCTGGACCAACTCAAGGGGGGGAAATATTTCAGCAAGATTGACTCTAAGTCCTGATATCAGCAGGTACTAATCAAACCCTCTAATGTGTGGAAGATTGCCTTCAAGCCATGGAGGGCATTTTCAAATGGTTGGTTATGCCTTTCGAGTTAACGAACGCTCCTCCAACCTTCATGTGGCTGATGGATGACATTTGCAGCTATTCACCAACTCATTTGTAGTGGTATACTTGTATGAAATCCTTCTCTTCAACCAGAGTTGGGAAGAGCACCTCCACCACATCCAATAGGTTCTCCAAATATTGCGACAACACAAGTTGTGTGCCAATTTGGAGAAATGCACTTTTGGAATGACACAGGCTTAGTATTTGGGATATATTATTGATGAACGGGGGATGCGTGTGGATCTAGCCAAGATCCAAGTTATTTAGGATTGGCTAGCCCCAACCACTTTGACAGAGCTTTGCAACTTTCTGGGTCTTGCCAATTTTTACCACAGGTTCGTGTTCATGTTCTCTCATATCACTTGGCCCTGGAGTCAAGTCACCAAAGGAGGAGCGAAAGAAAATTTCTTTTGGTTTGAATCTCAATAGAATGCATTCGCAGAGTTGAAACATCACCTCTACTTGAGACGGATGCCTCTGACTATGCTATTGGGGTAGTCCTTAATAGGGGCATCCAGTGGCATATCATAGTGAGACGCTTTCAAACACAGTTCGAAAGTATCCCACTTATGACAAGGAGATGTATTCCATTGTGCGGACCTCCCGACAATGGAAGCATTACATTTTGCGGAAGGAAACGGTTATCCACACAAACCATCGACCCCTGTAGTTCATACAGATGCAAGGGAAGTTCAAGAATGATCACAATCAGAAATGGTCCTCATACCTGCAAAAATTCTATTTATCCAAATAATGTTCTTAAATTGTCATCATAAATAATCAACCACAACAGGTATACTAAAGAAGCACAAGTGCATTATATGTGCTAGAAGTTATTTTATTTCATTAAGATATCTATGTTATTGTTAAGGTCTAAACTTATAGTTAATATGGAGATGGTATTACTAATTATATTAGAGTATTGTTCTTAAAGTTGTTAGCTTCTCAATTGAGTCAAGTTTTGTGGATTGTTGGAGAGTGATCCTAAACTCTACTCTGTTATATTGTTTTTTTTTTTATTTTATCTTGAATTTTATGCTGCTACCAAACTACATTACTATGTGCAAGAGAGATCTATTTTATCAAATTGAAAATGAATGATGTTTGAACTTAATTGCTAAGGAAAAGTCTGTCACTCTTTAGCTAATGCAACTTCATTCAAACAAGAAATAAAACTGGAAAACAACTAAGAAATGAAATGAGAGAGCTAAATTACACTAGGTAGAAAGAAAATGAGACGATCAAACTGTACCAGGTAAAAAGAAAATGAAATAATAGGATTATGGTAGCTAGAAAGAAAATAAAATTTCTTATGCAGACAATAGTTTAATCGTGAATTCCATTATACTACATTTCAAAACACAACATAGAGCATCCATAATTTAACTTTAAGAAATCAAAGAAATCTATTTGCAATCGATCAAAGACCTGTTTTGGATGTAGGGGCCCTCCATGATACAGTCGAAAATCTTCAATCAATGCTGCATGGAAAATATGAACCAATTCTATTACTCACAAACAAGTTTAACAGGATATTCTTCAAAATTTACATATAGCGGCGTGCCCCAAAACACAAAGTGGCCATTGCTCTTATAATATTTCTCCAAGTAGAAATATGAGAGTTTAACCCTACATATCTTTATTACAATCCCTATTAAAGAAAATATATTGCTAAATAATGGATTTGCTATTTGGAAAAGAAAATCGATAAGATTTCGGAAAATTCGGACTCTGTCTTGGCACATAATCTTGCAGTTGACTTTGAGGTTGACCATGTTACAGTGTGATCTTCTTGAAGGATTGGCTCGAGATAATAGGAAATAATCCATGAGGGGATCATTCCTCATCCATCCATATCTTCTTTTTCTTAGCTGGTGCACTCGAAGCCTCTCAATAATGGAGCTAGGTGCGAAAATATGGATTAGCTATAGAAACACGCTAATTCCATAGCTGAATGCAAACTTTAATAAAACAATAAGGTATATAGACAAAATAAGAAAAACATGACATGTAAGTGCTTACCTTAACAAAACCTTGTGTCTATTGCATTTATTTAGGTAATAAGTATAGGAAAAATGAAGAAGTATAGGCAAAAAAGGTGTCAAGGTAAGGTAATCCTTGGACTATACATTCCCCCACACTGGAGGTTTTGTATGTCCTCATACAATTCATCATTTTCATTCTCTTGTGCCCTCTGGCTATCACATTCAGGATTCACTTTCTTCTTCTTCCTAGCAACTACTGGAATTCTTGGTTTCTTCATAAGGATCTTATATTTTAGGTTGATTATTTCTCTTTGCATTTCCCTATTTTCTTTCTTCAGCTTCTTGTTCTTTTTGTACCATAAACTCAAATAAAGAATAAGGTTATCACTCTTTGAAATTTGAATCCCATTCAATGCTTTCAATGTCTAATTTTCATTTTTTAGATATCTTTTCAACGTATCCATCTCAAAGATCTCTTGCTTTAAAACATTGGATGTTGAAGGTTCTTGTGGCTCCTTGAATTGATTGCTTCCTTCTCCTAGAATTTGGATTGATTCTTTAGTTGCTACTTCCTTCCTTTCTAATGACTCTATGTAATCATAAATTTATTGTTGAATAGGATCAATACCTGGAATGTGCACTGGACTTCTTGGAGGTGAACTATAGGGTGGTGATGACACCCTTGGTGACATTTTTGGTGATCCTTCTGGAGAACCTTCAGGGTCTTTAGTCAGCTCCCTCTCCTCAAGATCGATATATTATGAAACTCTTGAAACTACTTGTTGCATCATATTCAATTTGGTACTTCTCCTTAGTCCTGAGGTTGGTGATCCCTGTACTTTCCTCTTTTTAGCTTTTTGCTTCTTTTCCTGATGAAGGATCTTGGTTTTTGGTAAATCCTCTATTCTTTTGATAGCTTTCTTTCTTCTAAGATTTCCTTTTTTCATTTTCTGTAAAATATACAATATGGGTAGTTCATCCTATGATCATTCCTGTTGAGAATAGGGTTCTTGTTCTTTTATTGTTTCCATTGTTCTCTTCCTTCCCCCTGAGGATTCTACTAATGGTGGGTTGTTCAAGAGCTCTTTCTCTAGAATGTTTCCTTATTAGAAAGGTTTCCCAGCTATCCCCTATACTCTGAAGGTGAAACTCAACCAAGATATTTATCAATCCATGATGGTACATGGTATTTTCTATGAATTGAATTTTCTTTTGAACATTCATGGACATTTTCTTAAGACTATTCAAGAGGAAGTAAGGAAGATTCATTTTTTGCTCCTCAAGGAAATTCATCATTATTATAATGTGGTAGAAATACATGTATCCAAACTGACCTTCACAAGTAATAAATTTCTGAAGTACAAAAAGAAAGTTCCTTCATTTACTCTTAAGGGTTGTACTAGGAATACATTTCTTGAAGATTGTGCTGTCCATGTTTGGATTTTTCAGGAAAAATTTCCAATCTTCCCCATTGATTCCTTTGTTTTTAAACCATTTTTCTCCACTTCTGGGTAATTTAGTATCTTTTGTGATCAGGGACTCCAATTATGGTGAATTTTATGTCTCCTATTTCAACCTCCATCCCATCAAAATAACGTGCAAAAGTCTTTGTGACCTCCCTATGGAAACCATTGAATTTCTCTATAAATTGTAACCACTGTACTTTCTCCAACAATTGTCTGGTTTGCGGATATTCTTCTAAGAACTTCTTCCCTGCTAGTTTGGTTCAGAAAATAACACCCATTATGGAATATGCTTCATCTAAAGGACTACTCACTTGACAGGAAAAATGATGTGGTAAGGTTTTGTTCAGTGGCAGAGAGATGGGGAGGTTATGTGAATTCGGAAAAATGGGAGAACAAGTAAATTATAATGAAGGTTGTGGGAATGAATTGATCACTAGAGAACATTCAAAATAATGATTCGGTGAATACTTCGACAGATCTATAATGAGGACAAGACGAGAGTTTAAGTGGTGGATTATGATGATTTTGACAATCAACCATCACCCACAACTTGCAATGATTTCATTTTATTTTGGCAGTGCTATGTCCTCTTAGTTCATATATGCAATATATTAATCCTCATTGTAAAATTAAAGTATAACATACATTTGACTAACTTGTTAACCTTATTTTTTCTTTGATATCACCTGTAGGTACTTTGCACTATCAATTATTCTTCAATTCGATCACCAAGTATTCCTATCAAGTTGGCTACAAAAATTTTATTAGATCTGTAGAAACTTGTCTGAGCTACTAAAAGTCACTAATTTTGTAGCTGAGAAAAAAAATCTTTAGGAAAGGGAATTTCTTTTTGGAAAGAAAATTTAAGGTGCCAATAGGAGTTGGTTTTCACTTCATATTTTATGTATAAGCATGCCAACAACATGTCGGTTTTCATGTTTATACCTTTTTTTTTTAATATATATAATTTTTTTTTCTTTATAGAAAAGTAAAATTTATAAGGTGGAAAATAAGAAGAACTCTTCTCAACCATCTTCAATTCTAAATTATCTTAGAACATTTTGACAAATTCTTCTTTTTTCAATGGCTTTAGATAAAGTCTAAGTCAATGTTAATTTACTAAAAGAGGAATTTTCTCTTCATCAATAGTCCTGATTCTAACTGCACCATTTTCAAAGACATTTTGAACTTCATAAGGCCCAAGCCAGTGGGTTTGGAATTTTCCTTGGAAATTATTGAACTTTGAATTGAAGAGTAATGCCTAGTCTTTTGGATGAAATTTTCTTTCTTTAATGTACTTATCATGCCATTTAGATCTCTGTTGTTGAACTAGGCTGGTCTTCTGGAGGGCCTTTTGTCTTATTTCATCAAGCTCATTAAGTTGTCCCATCCTTTTCTTTTGTGCTTCTGATAAGTCAAGATCTAGCTGGATTGTTGTTTTATAAGTCTAGATCTAGAATTATATTGGAAGTAAGACCTTCTTCCCATAAACAAGTTCATAGGGAGTATGTCATGTAGTACTTCTCCAGGTAGTTCTATAAGCCCACAAAGCTTCTGGAAGCTTTTCTGCCTAGTCCTTCCTGTACAAATGTATAGTTTTGGTAAGGATTTCTTCAATCACCTTAGTTTTAGACTCAACTTGTCCATTGGCTTGTGGATAGTATTGAGTGGAATTTCGATGTTTGATTATGTACTACTCCACAAGGTTCTACACTAATCAGGATGTAAAATATCTTCCTTTATCTGTCACAATTTCTCTTGGAACACCAAAACGAGCAAAAATATCCTCAAAAATAAATGAAACTACAAAATTTTCAATAGAAAAAGGAAGGGCTTTAGCTTGTATCCATTTAGTGACATAATTAGTACATACTAGAATATGCGTTTTTTACTTTGAAGGTGGGCTAATTGGACCAATAAAATCCAGTGCCCATTTTTCAAATGGTTCAATGAGTACCTGTGGCTATAGTGGAATTTCATTTGAAAGAGTGGGTTTGCCCATTCTCTAACAACTATCTTTAACATATTCCTTGGTATCCCTAAAAATGGAAGGCCAATAATATCATAAAAGTAAGACTTTATAAGCAATTATTTTGTCAAAAAAATGTCCTCCACATGGTTCATCATGGCAGGTTTAAGTATTTCTGGTGTTTCGTCCTCTCGAAAATATCTTTTGTTGATGAGATTTGGTCCTATTTTGTATAACTCTTCGTTTATTCTTGAATAAGCTGTGCTATTGTGAACTATCCTCCTCTTTTATCTAGGAGAAAAATGAAATGGCATTTTCCCTATAGCTAAATAATTAGCAATATCTTCATACGAAGGTGATTTAGTAGATACAACAAAAATATATTCATCAAGAAATTTATCTTCTACAAGCTCATCATTATTATCATTCTGAATTCTAGATAAAAAGTCAGCAATTGTGTTATCTTTTCTGGGTCTATCTAGAATAGTGATGTTCTGTTCTTGTAACAATAAGAGCCATCTGGTTATTCATCCATTAGTGATTGGTTTATTCATTAGGTATCTAATGGCTGAATTGCCTGTGTGAATGAAAGTTTCATAGCTAGTTATATAATGTATGAATTTGTTAATGGCATGAACTATGGCTAAAACCTCCTTCTCAGTTACAGTATAATTTAGCTCCGTAGGAGTTAAATCTTTACTGGTATAATAGATTGCATAAGGAGTAAGGTATTTTTTCCCTAACACAAATCCCAAGGCTATATCTGAAGCATCAGTTGATATATGGAAAGACAATTTCCAGTTAGGTCCGTTTCGGATAAGTGCTTCAGAAATTCTCTTTTTCAAAGTTTCAAAGGCAGCTTGACAATCAGGATTACAGTTGAATTCATAGTCCTTGGTAAGTAGTTTAAAGAGTGGAGATGCAATTTTTTTGAAGTTTTCTATAAATATTCTATAATATCCTATAAAACCAAGAAAACTCCTAACATCTCATTGACAGTTTGACACGGATAATTTAGAAATGACCTCGAATTTAGATGAGTCTACCTTAATTCCATCCCCTGAAAAATGGTGACCTAAAACAATTCCTTTGTTAAACATCACGAAACATTTCTCATGACTTAATGAGAGAATTTTTTCTTTACACATCATTAGTTTTTTTTCTAAATTTTCAAGTGCTTCATTAAAACAATCTCCGTAAACTATGAAATCATCCATGTACACTTCCACACAATCATGAATAAGATCAGAGAAAATTTCGAGGACTACTCTTTGGAATGTTGCTGGACCATTGCATAATCCAAAGGGAAGTACTCGGTAAGCATAAGTTCCCCATGGAAAAGTGAATGTGGTTTTTTCTTGATCTTCTGGTGCTGCCTGAATCTGGTTATATCCACTAAAACTATCCAAAAATGAAAAGTACTTTTTCCCTGCTAATGTGTCTAAGACTTGGTCTATGAAAGGAAGTGGAAAGTGGTCTTCTAATGTCCCTTTATTCAATTCGTTGTCTTCGATGCATACTCTCCATTTTCCATTTTTCTTTGGAACGATTAATAGGGGTGAGACCCACTGACTGCCTGATATCAGATATATGAAATTTATTTTTAGCAGCTTTTGCAATTCCTCCTTAACAATTTCTTTTAGATTTGGGTTCATTCTTCGTTGTTGTTGTCTAACTAGTCTTGCACTTTGTTCAATTTATATATGATGTATGCAATTCTTAGGATCAATTCCTCTTGTATCAGTATATTCCCATCCAAAAGTAGAGGAATGTTTCTGTAAGACTTCTACTAGTTTATTCTTTTATAATCCTTCCAAGTTTTCATTAACGTTCAAAGTTTTACCTAGAAAAATTTCTAATAAAGAATTACCAAATTTTTTCATGGAGAGAAATGATACTTGTCTAGATGGGAGATATTCATTTCAACTGCGAACATAATGTGAGGAAGATTCATTATTTTCCAATAGATATAAAATTTGGTTTTCCTTTCTTACTTGTCTAGTAGTGAAAACAGGTTGTATATCATCTTCATCATCTATCCATTCCTAATTTTTTGTTTCTATTGTTGTTCTTGCAGGAGGGTATAATGTAAATTTCTTTATAGAATTTCCATCTAAGATAATCATGTCACCCGATCTATAACCGATGAAAGCATCAGTCGTAGCTAACCAAGGTCTTCCTAGGATTAATGGATGCCCTCCTAAATTATTCTTGGTGTTAAGACCATGAAATCAACAGAATATTCCCAAGAATCCAAGGATACACAAACATCTTCCAACACACTATCAGGTTTAATCACAGATCTATCTACTAATTGTAATAGTGTTGGTGTGTATTGAAGGTTAGGAAGCATAAGTGAATCCATAATTCATTTACTCACTATGTTTATGGTTTCTCGTAGATCAATCAGTGTGAATGGTATTTCTATTCCATTGATGTGAAATTTTACAATGGGGCTTCTTGGATCTAGATATTTTCGGATTATTGTTTTCCCCATCATGATGTCTACAATTTTCTCGACTAATTGAATTCTTTTTATGTCTTTTCTTTTTCTTCCTGATCTTTGAGTACTTAATTCCTTAATTGTTTTTTCAAAGATTGGTATTTCTTTTATGGCTTGTAACATAGGAATTTTGATATAGACATTTCTTAATTCATCCAACATATTATAGTGAGGCAATGTGATTTGTTTTTCTATTCCTTCATCAATTTTCAACCATTCAGGAAAAGGTGGTCTAATTGATACTGAGGGTTGTTCTATAATATGAGTATTTATTGGAACAATTTATGTTTGATTATTCTCTTTTTGAGGGAGAGAGGTCTCTCCTTCTTCAAATTGATTTTTATGTTTTTGAAGATTTGGTATTTCTTCCCTCAATAACAATAGGGGGTTTTCTTTGTAACACTTTTCTAGACCTTAATTGGACATTATTTAGATCTAGTGGTGTTATTACATAAGTTTGGGGTTTTTTCCCTTCCATGTTGTACACAGGTAATTGTGGCATTTTATTATTAGGATTCGAAAGTGGTTGAACGGGAAGTTGATTTTGTTTTTGTGTAAATGGTAAGGAGAGATGTAGATTTTGATTCTGAACTTGGATTTTAGGTAACTGATTAGCTTCGAGAATTTGATTAGATTGGGGTAGAAATTGCGGTGGAAGATAGGATGGTGAATACTGATGATATTGAGCATAAGCCCCATAAGGACTTTGCCATCCTTGATTCCAAGATTGTTATTGTGGATGAGCCCAAGGCTTCCAAGATGGATTCCAATTATTTTGTGAAGACTGAGCAAATTGTTGTGGTCTGAAGCCTTGTGGTTGATTTGGTTGGGAGTTTTGCCATGGTCTCTTGGCTATAAAGTAAAGAGGGTCTACCTGTTCTGGTATTCGTTCATCATTAAATACAGCCTTAAGACCTAGTAAAGAAGAACCCTCCTTAGTATCATTATTATCTGCACATATGGCACAAGTTTCTATAGATTTTGAATCTAAGGGACACTCTCTTAAGGCATTCGTCTTTTGACATCTAGGACAAAAAATAGATAATGCAGCATTTTCATATTTTTTCTTTTTCTATATTTTAAGGGTGTCTATATGTTCACTTAGACTCCCTAAAATATTTGTCTTGAAGGTATCAAGCAAGCTTCCTAATTCTACCCTGCTGCCTGTCCCAGCTATAGATTTATTAACTCTTAATAAGAGAGGGTCTCTAGGACTCTTTCCAACTTGTGCTTTACCCCTTGAGATATGTACACATAGATCACAAATATCTGCGAATGGTAATTGAGAAATATATCCTTTCCCTGTTAAGTTAAGGAGATTGATCCATTCATCTTTAATAGCTTTGAGCAGGAGGGCTTTCAAAGTTTCCTCATCCAAATTATCCATTTTTTCTATTTTAATATTGTAGACAAATCTCTATACTAAGTCTTCAATATTTTCATCCTCCTTTTGTGTCATTTTGAAGACTTCATCCTTAAGGTTATTAGGCATATAGTAATCTCTATATTTTCCTAAGAAAGCCTCTTTCATTTCTGCCCATGTTCTTATAGAATTCATTCCTAAACTCATGAACCATTTTAATTTTGAATCCTTTAAGGTAGCAGGGAACAATTTCAGTTTTTGAGGACCATGCAAATACTCATATGATTTTCATAATACTTCAAATTTGAAGAGAAATGTCTCTTGGTATTCATTTCTTTTTCCGTGGAAATTAGGAATAATTCAGGGTGATATATTTTTCATTGTGAGGGTTATATATTCATCAAAAATAGGAAATCCAAAAGGACCTTGATTTCCTCTACCTCTACCCCCTCCTCTATTCCTATCTCCACCTCTTCCTCTTCCTATTCCTCCTCCAATCTTATTTCCCTCACCATTGACATTGTGTACCTCTCCTTCCCCTTCTTCATCCATGATAGATTCCTTAGAACTAATGTAAGTTTCTTCTAATTCTTTTGGTTCCTCTATCAATGGGTGCTCAAAATAAGTTTCTTGTTCCTCTTCTCTGCTAGGAACTTCTAATTCTTCTCCTAAAATTTGTTCACCAGTGGAGGATATAAAAACTATTCCTGTAGTTGGGGATGCAGCATTTTCTTCAATTACAGCTTTGGTGGATGAAGTAGCTGAAGTTTTCGATTGGATTTCTAATCGTGATACTTCAGGAAGTCTTTGTCGACCTACAAATGGAATTTGAGTTTGAGTAGGTGGTGTGGAATTTTGAAGTTGTGGTGAAGTGAGTGGATTTATGGGAATCAAGATTCTTCCTCGTCCTACAAATCTACCACTAGAGTCTCTATCCCTATGCATATCGTGTTTTGAATTGATAATTTTTCTCTCTTTTTTTTAACTTCTATTTGTACTTCCCTGACAAAGGCACCAAAATGTTTAGCCAATTTAATGTTCTTAAATTGTTAGCATAAATTATCGACCAGGGAAGGTATACTGATGAAGCACAAGTTCACTATATGTGCTATAAGTTATTTTATGTCGTTAAGATATCTATGTTATTGTTAAGGTCTAAACATAGAATTAATATGGAGATGGTATTACTGATTATATTAGAGTATTGTTCTTAAAGTTGTTAGCTAGTTATCATAAAAGATAATCTCAATTTAATCAAGTTTTGTGGATGGTTGGAGAGTGATCCTAAACTCTACTCTGTTAGATTGTTTTTTTATTTTTTTATCTTGAATTTTATGTTGCAGCCAAACTAGATTACTATGTGTAGGACAGATCTATTTTATCAAATTGAAAATGAATTATGTCTGAACTTAATTGCCAAGGAAAGGATTGTCACTCTTTAGCTAATGCAAATTCATTCAATCAGGAAGTAAAAATGATAAAATAGAAAACAACTAAGCTGTGAAATGAGACAGTTGAATTACGCTAGGTAGAAAGGAAATGAGATGATCAAATTGTACCAGGTAAAAAGAAATTGAAATAATAGGATTATGCTAGGTAGAAATCAAAGGAAATTGCTTATGCAGACAATAGTTTAATTGTGAATTCCATGTACTGCATTTCAAAACACAAAACAAAGCATCCATTATTTAAATTTAAGAAATCAAAGATATATATTTGCAATCAATCAAAGACCTGTACTGGATGTAGGGACCCTCCATGAAACAGTCTACAATCTTCAATCAACGAAACATGGAAAAAATGAACCAAGACTATTACTCACAAACAAGTTTAACAGGATGTTCTTCAAAATTTACATATAGCGGTGCGCCCCAAAACACAGAGTGACCATTGGTCTTATAATATTTCTCCAAGTAACAATATGAGAGTTTTAAGCCTGCATACCTTTATTATGATCCCTATTAAACAAGTTATATCACTAAATAATCAATTTTCTATTTGGAAAAGAAAATCAATAAGATTTCGGAAAATTTGGACTTTGTCTTGGCATATAATCTTGTAGCTGAATTTGAGGTTGACTGTGTTATAGTGTGATCTTCTTGAAGGATTGGCTCGAGAGAATAGGAAAGAATCCACAAGGGGATCATTCCTCATCCATCCATATCTTCTTTTGCTTAACTTGTGCACATGAACCTTGTCAACCATGGAGGTAGCTGCCGAAATACAGATTAGTTGCAGAAACAGGTCAATTCCATAGCTGAATGCACATTTCAATAAAACAATAAGGTATATAGACAAAATATGAAAAATAGGACATGTAATTGCTTACCTTAACAAAACCTTGTCTCTATTGCATTTATTTAGGTGATAGATATAGGAAACACGAAAAAGTATAGGAAAAAAGGGTGTCAAGGCAAGGCAATCCTTGCACTCTACAAGTTCTGTTTGAATATCAAGTACAATAAGGGCAACAAAAATAATGTTGTAGACTGCCTCAGCTGACCACCGATCATGGCATTAACCACCGTGTTGAACTCTTGTGAGAACAAGACTTTTGATTGGCCACTTCTCTACAAAAGCGACCTAAAATTCAGCCACACATACCATACGCTCTTGGAGGGTCAACAAGTTCCATATTTTCACCTCAAGGATACTTTGTTATGCCACCTAGGACACCTTTCTATTCCTTCAAGTGAGCATGTGAGGATGATTTGGGAAGTGCACTATCGTCGAGCTGTAAGGAATTTCAGGGTTGAGAAGTATTTCGATTGGCCGAATCTTCGACAGGATGTCGAGAAGTACATCAGATCCTGCACTGCCTGCGTCATTGCCAAACCGAAAATCAAGAAGCAAGGTCTTTATACTCTGTTTCCTACCCCTAGTCGATCTTGGGAATCCATATACATAGATTACGTTTGAGGCCTTCCTTTTACTAAGCATGGTAATGACTATGTTTTTGTGGTCGTCAATAGATTCTCGAATATGGCCAGTATGGTTGCCTGTAAGAAGAGTATCACAACAAAAACTATTGCTAAACTATTCTTTGAATAAGTGTGGGTACACTTTGGGATCCCACAATCTATCATCTCAGATTGGAACAGTAGGTTCCTCAGTAAATTTTGGTCCAGTCTCTAGTCGATGCTGGACACCAAGCTCATGAATTCCACAACTTTCCATCCCAAAATTGATGGCCAGGCAGAGGTCGTCGACAAGATGATCGTACACATTCTGCACATGTACAACTCAAAGCATCCAAGCACATGAGATAAGAGCCTCCCCTGTGTCCAGCACAACTACAACCAGGCTCTCCAAAACTCAACTTGCCACAGCCCTTTTCAGGAGGGCTTGGGATTCTAGCCAGTATGTCCCATTGATGTAGCCATAGTATTTGCAACGACTCAGGAATATTTGGCTCATGTCCAGTTCAAAGCTAACAAGGAAAATAGCTTCATTGAACACATTCAACACATACACCAACATGTCCATGAAATATTGGACAAAGCTAATGCTAAGTACAAGGAGTGACATGATCAACATCGAGTACCACACAAGTTCCAGGTGGGCGACAAAGTTTGGCTACGTTTGCAGAAGGAGCGCCTCGTTGGGCCCCATTACAAGATTTGCCTGCTTCGATATGGGCCATACACCATCACCAAGGTTACGGGAGATAATTCTTTTGAGCTTAGAATTCCTCCATTCCTTGGCCTACACCCAGTGTTCAATGTGGATTGCCTTTGGCCATACTGTCCACCATTACTGGACACATCCGATATTACAGAACAACTCACACCAACAGAGTTAAATCCCAATTGCATGGAACAGGTTGCAACTGATCAGATCATGGACATGCAGATAAAAACACTCGCCAGAAGAAGATCCAAGTGTATCGATTTGTCAAAGCCGACCAACTCCTATGCCAATGAAAACGGCTCACTAGGGACCAAGTTCAATAGAAGTTTCCTCATCTCATGGAGGAGCTCAACGCAATGGAGACCATTGCTTCATAAGAGGAGAGGAATGATCGAGGTGGATATTGGTGGCCACCCACCTATTCCACTTGGACCCCCACCATTTTTTCTTTCATTTTTTCAGTTTCCTTAATTGTAGCATAGTTTACTATTTTTGGTAGTTTTTCTAGTCCTGAACTTCCGAAGCCGTTTTGAGGCCCTAAACGACGTTTTTTGGAAATATTCATTCTAGGTGATTCCACTGTAATCAAGTTTTCAGTTGTATTCCTCGAAGATGTTTCCAAAGAGGTGTCATGCATTTCGAATAGAGATAATTGACCAAGTTACGACCCTGACAAGTTGGCTACCCATCTAACCCCAACGAGACCCATAAAATCTTAGTATTACATCTCCTCGAGTTAGGGTTTTGGTTGTTTAGGGTTTTATCTTATTGTTCAATAATAAAAAGGCCCTTCAGCCTCATTATAACTTAGTTCAGAGGAATGTAACCACCACATCTCTTCTGAGAGATAAGCTAGCATCGCCCGAACTAGTCTCACTTCCATTTTGTTTGTAAGCATATTTCATTATTTTATATTAATGAGAGGAAGCGTTATTTCTGATGCATCTCTATATTTATGGTTATATCTATAATATTTCTTGTTCCTATTTAAATTCGTATTAATATTATATACATGTGTGTTGTTGGTTCTCTTGTTGTCATTGGCATGGGTTATGCCATGTGTGACAGTGTTTTTCATCCTTGCCTTACCATTTCTGAATAGCCATGGTGTGGTGAGTTCTCTTGTATTTGGTTGAGCTAGATTAATGAATGGATGCAAAGTTTATTGGGGTCCCCTTATGATTATTCACAAGGCCTTGGAATCCCAGGATGGGAAACATGGTAAACCCTAAATGTGAACACCTCGATTGAGCTAAGGAATATAATGACTTGTGAATGAAGGGATACAAGGTAAATCTCAATGTCGAATACCCTTGATTGGAGCCAGCAATCCCTTGATTGGTAAATTTAGGATACACACTAAATCCCATAGGGTGGGGACCTCGTAGGTCTAGGAATCCCTTGATCGGTAATGGCAGGATACACCGTAAATCCGAGAGGTTAAGATTGACAAATTCCTCATGGTTTAGGTCGAGATATTTAGATGCATCCATGCTTATTTAGTGTTTAGTGATCTCATGGGCATTGTGGTGAAGACTGGATCTATTAATGAGGAATGAGGTGGTTTGGCCCTGGGAAGCCCCGGTTAGTTTTGTTGTGAGTCCCACATTACTACTTGGAATATGGCACGAGGATTATTGGTGAAAAGAATGATATGGTTTAGCCCAATCTATGGTAAAGTGGTTCATGGAAGTCCCAAACCTAGTTGGCTTATGCATTCATTAATAAGAGCTCCTTCTCCTTGTATTTCATGTGTAAATGTATGGGTTCATACGTGATGTTTATGGTTGTTGTATCCTTGCTAATTATGTTGGTTATATGTTGGTTATGAGTATGTTTTATGAGAGACTTGATGTATGGATCTCATCATGTTTTTATTTGCAAATGAATGTAAAATCAATATATGACCTAATAGACAATAATTCAACTATTATAATAATGAAACAATACTTCTTTATGAATCTTAGATAAGTATGAGATCCCTATGCTCAAATCTGTCATCATGACCTGTAGATTACATATTTGTTACATGTTTGACGAAATTTTTGTCATTCCTAGTAGGGGTCAGATCAATTGCTTGTACAAATTATTGCATTAGTAGCCTTATTCCATTTTTATTTACCATTTCTAAAAGTTTCATTAAGTTGTGGGAAATGACCTGAGTCGTGGCCCTAAAAAGGTGGCAGAAAATCTAGGGTCGTTGGCTCAGGACTGGCAAAAAAATTCCATAGTCATTGGCATTCCTTATTGTGGGAGTGACTAGAAGGCCTTAGTCACATACATGGCTTGTTATGGGAGCATCTGAGGGTCCATACAAGTGAAATGCCAAGGTTTCTCACAGGTTGGTTACTTGGAAAGGTTGGTTGGCTCTTGAAGGTTCCATAGCATGTGTGGAAGGTCATAATGGTTTTGTTTTGTCTATTCCACTTCCTTAATTATATATGGGGAGGTGAATCACATCATAGTAGCCTTTCATCACAAGTTTTCACCAATGGATTGGTTAAATTGGGTAAATGTAGGAGGAGGGTGTTAGAGATGTTTGATCATGGTTGACCTTCGTTTGATCTTGTTTGACCTTGGTTATCTATGGGTAACCATGGTTATCAATGTTGACCATTGCTAACCATGATTTAACAACATTGATCATGGTTGAGTATGGATTGACCATGGTCAACCATGTAGTCCATGTTTGACAATACTTTCCCATATTTGAACTCAGTTAACCATGTTGACCATCATTAACCATGATTTGACTGCATTAACCATGATTTGATGATGTAGTCCATAGTTTACTATGGTTAAACTCGGGTGACTATGGTGACAATGGTTGAACATTATTTAAATGGTTTGACCATGGTTGAACTTGTTGATCATTTTTTACCATGTTGACCACGTTTAATGATGTTTGAGCTTGTTTTACCATGGTTGACTATTGGTGAAAATAGTTGATCATGGTTGTTATTTCTTAAATATAGAAGACTATGATTAACCATGTCGGTTATGGTTGACCACGTAGACCATTAACCATGTCTACTGATGGTTAATTATGTTTTTCATGTTGACCATAAGCATCATTTGACCAAGCTCATTATGGTTGAATATGTTGTTTATAGTTGACTATTGTTTCCCATGGATGAACATGTTGGCCATATTTAACTGTGATCAACCATGGTTGACCAAATTACGTATGGATGACCATAATTACCATGGTGGTATAGTTAACTCTGGGTGACCATGGTTGACAAATTTAAGTATCGATGACCATGGTGATCATGGTTGACTATAGTTGAGCTAGTTTAATCATGGTTGAATATGGTTAAATATGGATGACCTTATTTCAACATGGATGTGTATGGCCAAGTATGAGTGAATGTGGTTGAACACAGTCAAACATCATTAGCAATGTTTAGTTATATATAATTATGGTTAACCATTGATTCAGATAGTGGGGGAAGGCCTCCAAGGTCTAAAAAATTGAAATGCTAGAAGAAAAGAGAACACACATTAAACAAAACCATAAAGAAACTTTTTTTATTATTAAAAACAGAGAATAATTGTAAAATATACATTATGCTGGATAATTCTTCCTTTTACCAAATTGAACTTGTTAGTTATAACCTTTTCTAGTTTCAATACCATGGTTAAATTCCATGGGTGGGTAAATACCATGGGCGAATGAATACCATGGGTAGATGCCACTTATAATACCATTGGTAAATTCCATTTATGGATGAATACCATGGGTGGATAAATACCATCAGTTGATGAATACCATGGGTAGATGCCACTTACAATACCATGGTTGGATGAATACCATGGGTGGATGACACTTTCCATTCAGATCACTCCTCACCCCTTAATAATAAATTGTCCCCATTCTGTGAAGTTCCCTCCTGAGAATCCTTTGTTGAATAAATAGCCACTGAAGACAACGGTTTTGTGTGGTTGACCCATAATCATGATGAACGAAGATCCGAGGATAGAGTCCAAGTGGGACTAAGATGGACTCAAGCTCTTAGACCCTCTAGGTACCATCATTCTTACTTACCAACCACCAACCCAAACATACAGGTGTGTATCCAAAACACAGCTCAATAACCAACACCACCTTTTAAACTTTGGGATCTAGACATCAACACAAAGTGTCAGCTTGATGTCTCCCTAGGCAATGATTCACTCACAAAGCCTCAACAAATCTCTTCCATTTCCTTACCATCAATACAATCACCAATATCTAACAAACCCAGTAGGTTCCTTAGGTATTCAAACTTCTTATCAGGAAGAGCATTTTTCACTATGCCTTCTACCTATTCATCTGTCAGGACATACTCAAACTTGACGATCCCGTCTGGCATCAAGTTCCAAATAAACTGGAACTTATTATGATATGTTTCATCCTCAAATGAAATATGAGATCTCCAAACATCGTGATACAACTTTGATTGTCACAATTAATCATAGTAGGAGTCAGAGACTTCTCGAACAAATCCATTATAAGCTTCCTTAACCAAATAACCTATTTTCCTACTTCACATGAAACCACATATTTTACCTTGGCACTACTCAATGAAACATGATCTTTATTCCTACTCATCCATGAGGTCATAGAAGCTCCCATAATAAATCAACCTCTAGTAGTGCTCCTTCCATCGGTCTCACCACCACCCTAATCAGTGTCTGTGAATCCAATTACCTTGAATTCCTTACTATCATACTTTAGGCAGTGATGTATAGTGCCACGAATATACCTCAATATATTTTTGGCAGCTATCCAATGAACATGACGAGGCTCCAACTAAAACTAACTAAGAATTTTTACTACAAAACATAATCAGCCTAGTATTCACTAGATACATCAGGGAAACCACAACCTAACGATATGAGGTAGGATCCATGAGACTAGAGTTAGAGCTCCTTAACTTCTTAAGGTTAATGATCATAGGAGTAGTCATTGGCTTGGAATCCATCATCCCAAATTTCTACAATAACTTGATGATGTGCGTTCCTTGCCCCAAATATATCTCTGTAGGTCTCTACCATACTTCTAGACCTATGTACTAGTGTACCAGTCCTAGATCCTTCATTTCAAATATAGATGCCAACATTTTCTTGCATTCTTGAATTCTTCGCTCTACACCTATGATGAATAGATCATCAACATATTGTATAATAATAATGGGCTCATTATTCTTGACCTTGATGTATAGATTCATATCATCTAAACTCTTTACGAACGTAATTCTAAGTAGATATGCATCCATTATTGCATACCATGCCATCGATGCTTTATTCAAACCACATAGGGCCTTCTTGAGTTTGGAAACATGAGATTCCCTACTATTCACTTAAAATCTATCTGGTTGTTTCATGTACACTTCCTCATCAGTGGTCCCATTTAGAAATGCAGTCTTAACATCCATTTTATTGATATTCCAACCCATTATAGCAGCCAATGAAACCAACGATCTAATGGTAGTATACCTTGTTGTAGGTGAAAAGGTTTCTTCATAGTTAATACCTTCCTTTTGAGAGAAACCCCTTGTGACGAACCTTTCTATGTACATGTTTATACTTCCATGAACAACATGTTTGATCTTATAGTTCCACTTCGATGTGACAATTGATTTGTCACTAGGTCTAGGAACAATCTCCCAAATGCCATTATTCATTATGGATTGATATTATTCCTGCATAGATTTCTTTCTTCCAAACCTATTCATGCTTAGCTTCCTTGAATGTATGTGGTTTGGATTCAAATAAGTTTGTCATATATGCAACATAGCCATAATAGCTCTCTGGTTTCTTACTTTCCTTGGAGGACCCTTTTGCAGCTTCATGTCCTTTAGAATCTTCTAATGTAGATTTCAACCAATTTGGCCTCTTCTTTATGGTTGGGAAAACCACCGATTAGATAGGATCAATTGATCCTTCTTCTTCAACATTTGTAGTAGAGTTCTCATGGTGAACTTCTTCTTCTTCAAATACAGCAACTTATTCATCATCAAAATCAATAGGAATATCCTTTGATTTCCTGCAATCTTGATTTTCATTGAATATGACATACCTACTTACCTCAACGTGTCTTCCTTCCTTTATGTAAATTATATATGCTTTTGAGGAAAGACAATAACCAACTAATATTCACCTGATACTTGTCAAGTCTAACTTCTTTCGCTTATCTTTCAGAACATGAATATATGCTGGACTTCCAAATATTTGGAGATGATCCACACTCGGCATCTTCCCTGTGAATACTTGTTCCACTATAGTATTATCAAGACTCTTATGAGGAATTAAATTTTTAATGTACATGACAGTAATCACTGCTTCACCCCATAAGAACTTCGGTAGATCTTGATCAAGGAGCATAGTTTGAATTCCTTCTTCAATTGACCTATTCTTCTTTTCAGCCAATCCATTTTGTTTGGGATAGTAGGGAAGAATGATCTCCCTCTTAATACGTGCATCCTTCCAATATGAAATCAAATCTTTAGAAGCGTATTCCCCACCATTGTTAGACCTCATAGTCTTTATCTTTCTTTCGGTTAGGGTTTCCACTTTAGCCTTGAACTCCTTGAACTAATCAAATATTTCCTGTTTAGTTTTGAGTAGGTAGAGCCATGTCTTCCTCGAATGATCATGACTAAATTTTACATAGTAAAGATGACCTCCAAGAGATTTATCGCACATGGACCCACACACATAAGAATGGACGACGTCTAATATTTATTTTGACCTAGTTTCAGTATTATGAAATGGCTTTCTAGTACAATTCCCTAATGAGCATCCCTTGCACACCTTCATGATCTAGCTTCACATTAGAAATACCATGAACTAGTTAACTAAGAGTAGGGATGACCTTGTAATTAATATTACCATACCTCCGATGTCATAGCTTAGTGGAACTTATTTCCATATGAACTAAACCTTGAGGAGATGGTGTAATTTGCTATGAAACTAGCTCACAATAAGATAGAAAAGATAGATCAACGCCTTAGAAATCAACCTCTTCGAGGGGGCAACCTCCTTTGCATTACACAAATGAACAATTCTTGGATGATACAAATGACAATATCTCATTTCTATATATAAGATTCTAAGGGGTCATAATATAATCAGATTCGACATAATAATAATAATGTAAGGGCACAATAATAACAATATGGGTACTACATGGGCACAAAAATATAATAAGGGGGTTGTACTAATAACAATAAGGAGTTACAATATTAGTATAGGGACCTAACATGCCCCTCTTCTTCAAAAAGTGTTGTCCTCAATGCTTGAATAGTTCTGGATGCTTTTGTATAAAATTATCATCCTTCCATGTGGAATCTTCAGTGGGTAAGTTCTTCCACTTGATGAGATACTCTGAAATTGATCGATTTCGTAGCTATCAATTTCTCGGTTCTATGACTGCTTCAGGTTTTAATATGATTTTTCCTTCCTTTTCAAGTTCTCAGAATATTGTTTGAACTGGGATCTTCTGCAAATTTTCAATATGTTCCCACCCTCCTTTGTCATTCTTCCATTCATCCCTTGCTTCATTTATCAAATTTGGTTGGATAATTATACCAACCTTTAGCATTTCGGAAACCATACGTTCAATTTCACTCCTTTGGGCATATGGATACTGTAAGGCTTGATGTTTGAAGGAACACTTCCTAGAATAAAATGAATAGCATGATCATGATCACGAATAGGTGGGAGCCCTTTGGGAGTCTCAAATGCCTTGTAATGATTGTCCAAGATGTTTTGGAGATCTGGAGAAATAGATTATTTCGATGTGGGAACCTCTAGCAAACATAATTGTGCAATTATGCCTCTTTGTTCTTTCTTTAGAAGATTTGTCATTCCGTTAGAAATGATTATCTTTCCCAGTTTGCCTATGATACCCCTTAATTCAATTTCCTTTCCTTCTGAAGAAAATTTCATGAAAACATCTTGAAAATTGAAAGCTATTGCATGCAAGGATTGTAGCCATTGGAATCCTAACATCAACACCACCAATTGGAATGGAAAGAATAGGGCTATTCAATACATATTCTCCCATGGATAGCCTGATATTATGGAAATTTCCAGAGAAACTTATGGTTCCTCCACTTGCAACCATCACTTGACACTCTAGTGTTGGATATAGGGAGAAATTCAATTCCTTGGCTCTCTTACAATGAATAAAATTATGGGTACTGCCTGAATCAATCAACACTATTATCATTTTCTTCTTGATATGTCCTTCTATCTTGATAGTTTGAGTGGTAATTCTAGCCAATGCATTACAAGATATTGTCCGATTCATTTCTTGATGCTCGATGTGATATTTCGCTTCTTGAACCTTTTTCTTCTTGATATGTCCTTGTATCTTGAGGGTTTGAGGAGTGGTAATTCTTGCCAATTCTTTACAACATATGGTCGGATTCATTTCTTCTTTCTTTGGGGTTGGTTCCTGGTGTATAACCTCTTCTTTTGACATTTCTTGATCCTTTTCTTCCTCCTCTTCACAATCTATGTAAAATAATTTCTTCTCAGCACACTTATGACCTTTAGTGTATTTGTTATCACAACTATAACAAAGCCCTTTTTCTCTTTTTTCTTCCAATTGTTGTCATGTAAACCTTGTAGGTTATGGAAGGATAGGAGGAAAAGCACTTCCATATTTATAGTTGTGAGTGGTAGGATTCATTATTTCCATAATTCCGCTTTCAATTTTTCTTGCCAACCTAAATGCCTTCTCCAATGAATCAGGTTCCCAAAGATGAACCTCATGTTGAATGTTATCCTTCATAGTCCCTATGAAGACATCAATCCTTTGCTTCTCTAGAATACCATTTACCCTTATATTATATTTTTCAAAGTCCTCAATGTGCTCTGTAATTGAACCCTTTTGTTTGAGATTTATCAATTGGATAAAGAAAGTGTTACTCTTTGTATCCTCATAATGTGCTATTATTTCTTTTTTCAAAATTGACCACGTGACAAGTTCTTTACGAGAACAAATCCCTTTATAACATAAAAATTGATTCAATTATAAATATAAACATGCAATACGTACCTTTTGTAACAGTTCTACACCATGTAGATCAAAATATTGCTCCATCTGTAGTATCCAATTTACCGGGCCCTTTCCATCAAAATTCCTCATATCGTTTTTTCTTGATTTTAGGAGCTCAATATTGAATCTTCTGTATCTCTGTAATTTTGGATCTCCAAGGTCTGAAATTGCGTCTTGTGGTAGCCCTATGAGTACTCGTTCTAACCCGATGAGTCTGATCAAGATTGGATTTTCCAAGGAAGAGTTATGTCAAATCTCCCACGATGACCTTATTATAGATTGGTTCAGTAAAGCGAACTTGTATGAAGTGCCACGTGTCACTGTTTCGACTTGAGGACTGGAAAACAATACAAAAGAAACTAAAGTCAGTATTGATTTTGTAACTTCTTATGAAATTTCAATCCAATGTTCAGAGAGAAATTTATGACAATTTTCTCAAGGTCACCTATTTGGGATGTAATTCGAGAGCCTACAGAGACCCCAAATGTATTAGACTATATCTCTGAAAATGTAGCTAAACAAGATCTAAAATTAGGGCCTGAGCTTCACAATGTTTTCGGACCAAATGGGTTTTAATGTCAAAGTCTAAAACTTTGTATAAAAACAATTATAGCAAAAATTCCACGATGGCCTGTTTGACATGGAATTCTGGATCTTGGAAAAACCCTAACTTCCTCAGATCAGATATCCGAAACTATAGTGAGAAAATATCTGAAATTCAGACCATAGGTTCAGTGAGATTTCGTCTCAAATAGGTTTTGTTTTTAGCTTCTGAAACATCGTAGAAAAAATGTTACAGCAAAAATTCCATGATGACCTATTTGGAGCAGCGAAACCCTAGACTCGATAGCTTTCATACCAAATGTTATGAAACCATCTCACAAAAAGATAGAAAAGATAGATCAACGCCTTAGAAATCAGCCTCTTCGAGGGGGAAACCTCCTTTACATTACACAAATGAACAATTCTTGGATGATACAAATGACAAGACCTCCTTTCTATATATAGTAGTCTAAGGGGTCATAATATAATCAGAGTCGACATAACAATAATAATGTAAGGGCATAACAATAACAATAGTGAGCTTCTATGGGGCACAATAATAACAATATGGGTAATACAGGGGAACAACAATATAAGAAGGGGTTTGCACTAATAACAATAAGGAGTTACATTGGTAGTATAGGGACCTAACATAATGACTTAGTAAAGACTTCCTTCATGGACTCCAATAACCCTAGCTTTATTAATGCTAGAGTATTTTCCCCAAACCAACAATTGTCCATCAACAAAAGCAATCATTTCCCCATTATCTTCTAAACAAGGAATAGAAAGTAATTTTTTTCAAACTTGGAACATATAGAGTGTTGTTGAGATGCAACTTCGATCTACTATCCATCTTTAATGAAGTTGATCCCAAGCCTCTAGCAACATTTCTTTTGTTGTCCCCCAATTCCACTACATAAGAGGATGACTCCTTTGATAGTGTATGAAGTTTCATGCGTTCACCTGTCATGTGTCTTGATGCTCCATTATCAATGATCCATGAATTTTCATCAATAAGAGAGCATGTAAGGGCATCCGAGAATCCTTGCCTTTTGACCTTATTGAACAAGTAGAATATGACCTTCTTGATCCATCTTTTAGTAGTGTTCTAACCCAATCTTATGTAGTTCAACATAGAGGGAGAATCCATGCCAACAAAGTGATCTTTGATTTTTCTTGACCTTATCTCTAGTACCATGTTGGAAAATCATGATATTAATTAGGGTTTGATTTTTCTTTCTTGATAGTTACTTGTGAGTGTGTTGGCTTCTTCTAATTCTTTATTATCTTATCTTTCATCAAGTAATTAGCATATTATATGTGTATAAATATCACAAAACAAGAGACACAAGATATAGGTGCATGCCAGGGAAAAACCCCCCTGGAGGGGAGAACCTAGTCAAGATAATTCTTCCTTTCAATAGTATTCTTTGAGACACTTTACCATAGACTAAGACCAACGTTTCTCTCCACACCATGTCAGCCTCCCATAACTTCAATCCCTTCGAGCAACTTCCACTAGGCAACAACTTCTAAAAACAACAAAATCTTAGGAGACTTAAATCTCCCAACCTAAACCACGAAACAGAGAGAGAGGGGCACCAAAATTTTGAATTTCTTCCTCTCTATAGACTTCCCCAAACTCGAACTTCTTTTGATCTCCCAACAAAAAAATTGCAGTTCTCTAGCTATTTGTGAGATATTGAACTTGCTTGAGAGTGAGTGTTCCAAATGACTTCGACCTCCTTGTATATATAGCCTTCTTGTGGGTCAAATGAGGGTCCTTAGACTGACTTGATCTCTCTTAGGCTAACATGATGAGGAGGGTACATAATTCATATTTTACTTGATACAAAACATTTTTACATGATTCAAAAGCCCAAGAAGGGTCTCTTTGAACATACAATGACTCTATAAACTAAATAATAATACTAGGAGTACACAATGGGGACTTTCACTAATATTGTGATGACCCAAACATGAAAACCCATGATTTAATAAGTCATTGTTACAATAGTAAAAATTATTTTCTTTATTCTTTTGACAAGTACAGTTCATAATGACTTAAGTACATTATTGAAGACCAAACATAATTACATTTTCTAACATCTTCGAGTCAATTTCACAATCAACATTTGCCAAGAACCTACACCATGTACCTTTCACCACTTCTCCTTTCTTAAACCATTGCTCCCCAGTAGCAGGCAAGTCCATGGCCTCCGAAATGAATTGATCTATCACCTCAAACTTCAATGAACCTACAATAACTATATTTCCATCAAAATGTTGTGCAAAAGCATGGGTAATGGATAAATCATAGCCATTAAAATTATACACGAAGGGAAGAAATCTTGATTCTTGTAAAATGGGAAGACTCATTTCATATTCCTCTATCCCCTCCATCTCTTTGACAAAACTTGGTTCCAATTGCATTGGTACCATACTGCTTGTAGTATTGTTGCAGTCTCGAGTCCTTCAGCTACTCAAAACTTCAAACTTCTTCAAGGATGTAAATTGAAATTCGGAGAGTGCAGGAAAGTTTCTCTTTAATAATCGCACTATTCCCATACCAAATTCTCATTTGGAATACATGTCGGATCAGACCCCTATTCTTGCACTGACACCATAACATTTAAACTCCACATCACCCAACAAAGTAGTCATCGACCTGGAAGTATGGGATTTGGTTAATAGGTTTGGTAGAATTTCTAAAATAGGAAGGGCAATGATTATTAGGAGTAGTGATTTGACCAATTACAATGTCGAGGGTTTAGATGGTAAAAAGTGGTCAACTTACACATGGTGGAAGGAAAAATAAATAAATAGTGGCATAAATTGAAATATAATGCTAAGAAATTTGAATGAAGTGACCGCCATACACACAATTAGCCTTCATAATGACATTCAATTGGGATGGTTGTTTTCTTATTATGATAAATTCTACCTATATATAATGTTAATTATGCACTTAACCATTCATCTCCTTGTAGACGTAACAATAATGTCCACTTATACAAATAAGGATATGGATACTAATTTTAGAACAAGGCCATCATTTTTACACATGGCCCTAACACTCTTTTGAAAGAAACAACCCATAAAAAAACTCAAAAACAATTCATAATGAATTGCTAAACTGACATAAAAATTCTGTAATGAAAAGTTACTGCACTGTAATAGAAGAATTCTTGCACTATTCTAAGTGAGATTCACACACTGTAATAAGAGCATCCCTGCATTGAACAAAAATAATTCTTGTAGCATGATGAAAAAAAGGTTCTTTCAATGAAATAACCAATCAAGTTGCCTTTGAAAAATATGGGTTGGATTGTATGTAAATAGATTGTAGAGCTTGAGGAGATTTTTTTATCTCCAGATTCAGCTACCATAATGATTTCAGTTTTGGATAGACAAGGCCTGAAAACTTACCAACACCTAAAAAATATGAGGGAGAAAAAGAAGCGACACAAGGATATTATAAAGAAAGAGAAGGGAAACCACAAGGGACACTTAGAATTAGGTGAATTAATCTATAGGGACATGTAGGAAAAAGGGAAAAGGGGAAACCAAACTAGGGGTAAAAGAGGGAAAAATAGAAATTGGGACATAATTTTTTTTGTAGAATAATAGGAAGGGTATTTAATATATTAAGGAATGAAGAATAAATCAGAGGGGAAATTTCAGACACACAAAAAAGAATAAATACAAAGTATTGAACTTAAATAGTAAATGTCTCCATCAAATAATGTTGTCACCTCTATGAATCAATTAACTGCAGTGAGATTTTTTGTGTCACTTGCATAAAATTTACCATGTTGCTTGCTCTGAACTTTGATCAGAGCTTAGTTTCTACTAGTTTTCATTTTCTGCCACCAAAAATCATGTAGAAACCTCCTCCTCAAAACAATTTAGCCATGCTTTCCAATTCAATTGACATCCCATGGTATTAAAGAGGAACCTTCCCACCAGTTTGTTTGTTTTCAAGCATATCCCCACATAACTGCATCCGCAAGTTGATTTTCACAGTCATGTGTTATCTTATTTATTTATTTATCTTTTCCCATTAATTTCTGTTTTCTTTTATAATTCTAGGAAAAGATAAAATCAAAAAAATACTCATAGTAGGTTCATATCCTCTCTCCCCTACCATTTTCAAATCTGACTGTTGTTGTACTTGTTGTATGAAATCTTCCTTAGTGATGGTTTGAATATATGTTCTAAGCGAGAGCTCATTCAGCAAGAAAATAAATCCCTTTCCATTAATGGTTTTTATCTCCACTGCTCCATTCTCAAAAATTTTAACCACTTCGTAAGGCCCTAAACAATGTGTATGAATCTTCCCCTTAAAATTTTGAAACTTTGAATCATAGAGGAGCACCCAATTACCTGGATGGAGTTTCTTGTTTTTAATCAACCTATCATGCTAGTTATTATGTTGTTGTTGCATCAAGTTAGTTTGTTTAACAACATACATTCTCATTTCATCGAGGTCATTTAACCGTAAAACATGTTGCTTCTGTGCTTCCGAGAGATCCAAACCCAACTTTACTGCAGTTCTAAAAGTTTTAATCTAGAATTTATTGAAAACAATACTTGCTTCCCGTACACTGGCTCATAAGGTGTATGCACTGTATTATTCTTCCAAGTAGTTCTATAATCCCACAATTCTTTAAGTAATATATTTTCCCAATCCTTTTTCTGAAGATTTATTGTTTTTGTAAAGATGAGGTCGATCACCTTGTTTGTAGATTCTACTTGGTCATTTTCCTACAGGTGGTATGGTGTCGACTTCATGTACCAAATCCTCTATTGATCTATAATTCCTTTTACCATATTAGAAACAAACTAAGGTCCATTGTTAGTAGCAATTTCTCTTGGAAGACCAAATCGAGTAAAAATTTCATTAAATAACATCAACAACAACTCTTTTAGTAGCATAAGGAACAACTCTATCTTGTACCCATTTTGTTACAAAATATTTACAAACTAATATATGTCTTTTATTTAAGGATGTTGGGGCTATACCCACAAAGTCAATGGCCCATTTCTCAAATGGTTCTAACATGACTGGAGGGCATAAAGGCATCTCATCAACTTGACCAGGTTGGCCCATTCATTGACAACTATCACATCGCTTAACATATTGTTTGGAAACCTTGAAGAAGGAAGGTTAAAAGTCGCTAGGGTGGAGAATTTAATATGTTGTTCTCGCTTCAATAAAATGGCCCCCAAAAGTCTCATCGTGGGTAGCTCTCAAGATTTCAAACACTTCGTCTTCTCTTACACATCTACAGATAATCAGGTCATTTCCATTATAGAAGAGGTCTCCTTGGATACATGAATATGAAGAATTTTTTTAAATGATCTTCCACTTTTCTCTAGTGCAAAGGTGTGGTGGTGTTTTTCCTATGACAATGTAGTTAGATATGTCACTAAACCATGCAGAGTTTGTTGAAACAAAAAAATAAAAATATCACTAGGAAATGAATCGTCTATAAGAATTACTTGACTAGAATTTTTCAATCTAGAAATATAAGTAGCTATTACATTTGATTTTCCTAGCCCATCGATTATTGTAATATTGAATTCTTGTAGTAAAAGCAACCATCTAGTTATCCTACCACTAATTAAAGGTGTATTCATCACATATCTTGTGGAAGAGTGATTTGAATGTATAAACACTTCATAACCTGTAATATAGTGTCAAAAATTATTGATAGCAAAAACCACAACTAGAAACTCTTTCTTTGTTACTATATATTTAATTTCAACAAGTGACAAGTTCTTAGTAATGAAGTAAATAATGCAGGATTGTTGATTTTCCTCCTCTCCCAATGTTGAACCAATGGAAGTATCTAAGGAATTTGAGTAGATATGAAATGGAAGGGACCAATTAGGTCCCCTCAATACTGGTGTCTGTATTAATTTCTCTTTTCAATTCTCAAAATCACGTTGGCAAACCTTAGTCCAAGAGAAATCACTATCCTTAGCTAATAATCAAAAAAGGGGAGAGACTATCTTAGAAAAATTCTCAATGAATATTTGGTAGTAACCTGCATGTCCCAAGAATCCTCTCACTTCCCTTTGTGTTTTTTGAGCAAACAAGTGTATAATAACATCCACTTTATCAAAATCTACATGGATACCCTAATAATAAATAAGATGGCCAAGGACCACCCCTGCTTTGCACTTCAATCAACATTTCTTTTCACTCAAAGCAAGGCAAGCCTCTTGGAATCTAATGAGTACTTTCTTTAAGTTTTAGAGGGATTTATGAAAAGAATCACCAAATACTGAAAAATCATCCATATAGACCTCTACACACTCGAGGTCAGAAAAAATAGCCAAGACTGCCCTTTGAAAAGTAGTGGGAGAATTACAAAGTCCAAAGGGAAGCACTCGATAAGAGAATGTCCCCATGGGAAAGATATTTTATTTTGAATTATTATTAAT
>APFE031033382.1:9594-30346 GCA_000404065.3 Pinus taeda | reverse complement strand
ATAAAAAAAGCATTTTAGTACTTATATCAAACTAAATAAAATAAAAAATTTTAATTGAAACGGTTGTGTTTTATTGAGAATTCCAGGTTGGACAAAGTCTAATCAACCAAATTACAATTCTTGGATTTACAAAAGCTCCTCTCGTAGTTAAGGGATGATTTCCATTTTCAAAGCACCTTCGTTTATGCTGATCATTCCACTTTGTTGAGTGCAACCTGTATTTGCCAATCTGTCTGCCTCCTTGTTTAAATCTCTGAGAATATGAAATGTTTGCACCGAGGAGAAGTCCTTCAAAATTCTGTTCACTCTTGAGAGTTGTTTATTTAATGAAGGGTCCTTTAACCATTTCTTGCTTATTAGTGCCTTTATCAGCAATTCTGAGTCCCCAAAAATCAGGATTTCTCTTTGGCTTTCTTTTCTAGCTAATTGGGAGGCTTTTAAGAGACCGAGAGCTTATGCCTGATTATTGGTTTTCGTTCCTAATCCCCAACTGAAATCTTCTCTTTCTCCACTCGGATAGTAGATTACCCCTCCTGCTCCTGATGTGCCTGGATTGCCTTTAGAGGCGCCATCAAAGAAGATAGTGCACTTGCCCTGAGATTTCCACCACTGCTGAAATCTATCCTCGAGTTCTCGGATCTACCATCTTTCCTTGTGGGTTGGCCAAATGATTGCTGAGGGTCTGGTGATGAATGTGAAACCGTCCAGCCAGGCCCTTTCCTCTGTTCAAAGGGAGTTTTCATCTTTGGTTGAAGAATAATTCAGGGTTTCTAGAAGGAGTTTCTTTGCCTGTTCTACCACTTTTTCTGTTGATATTTCATTTTGATTGAAGATGATTTCGTTCCAAGCAAGCCGGAGCTTCCAGCATATGTATTTTGGAGCAGCAATCCATACCTTGTACCATAGAGATTTGCCAGCAATATTATGAGGGTAAATGGCTTTCCAAGTGATGAACATATCTACAATCGTACAGTGAGCTATGGATCTCACGTTTAATCTGGTCAGATAGACAGTCCAAGCCTTCTTGGCATACTCACAATTAATAAACAAATGGTCTGAGGTTTCCAGAGAATTTTTGCATAGAACACATCAATGGGGGCCTGCTATATTCCTCTTGCACAAGTTTTCTCCGGTCAAGATTTTGTTATGGAACAGAGTCCAAAAGAAAAAATTGATCTTAGGGATGCTAAAATCGTCCCAAATCTGCTTCCATACTTCTTTCGGATGAGGCAAATTCTTTTTGCTTTGCATTTGTAGGTATCCTTGCCTCGCTGTATACACACCCGTCTTCCCCCATCCCCAGGTGTCTTCTTCATCTCTATGAACTGGAGCAAAGTCTATAATCACCTTTTTAAGTGCGTGTAACTGCGGGGTGAGATGCGTTGGTGCCTTGTGGAAATTCCAGCGATGCCATTCACCTCTGTTATCCCAACCAGCTATGTCTTCAATCTTATAGACTCCTTTTGATTGTAGCCATAATCTTATCTCTGTGATTTCACTGTTTTCATTGAGAGGAGGGTGGCCCATGACTCTGTCTTTCCATAACATGGTGTTTTTTCCGTTCCCAGGAATTTTTTATAGGTGAGTTTTGAAGAAATCGATACCTTTGCTGCATAACCTTCAGGCTTGTGTTCCTTTAGGGGCTTTCTCCGGAATGAAGGTTCTGATTGACTGTTGTTTGAGATATTTTTTTTTTAATATCTGACTGACAGGGTGGCTAGGCTCATCAAGCAATTGCCACAGTAATTTGCATCCCAGCACTACATTTGCAAGAAGAGGGTCTCGTATTTGAAGGCCACCTTCCTCCATAGGTCTTTTCGCTGTTTCCCAATTTATTAGATGAAATCTATTGTCATTTCCTCGCCCTCCATTCCACAAGACGTTTCGCATAAGGCTGGAGATCTGGTCTGAGATTTGCTTTGGAGCTAGCATTAAGGAGGCCTGGAACGTTGGCAGTGTTGAGAGAACCGATTTAATGAGCTTGAGCTTGCCTCCTGTGGTAAGCCAATAACCCCCCCATCCTGCAATCTTTTTCTTGAATTTAGAGATCACCTCTTCCCACAGTTGATTCCTGTTGGATCCCATTGTTATTGGGAGGCCTAAGTATTTAAATTTGTCCCACTCTGCGTGTCCATTGAAGCCCAGGTCCCTGACAATTCTGTTGATAGTCTGTTTTTCTATGTTTCACCCGTAGACAACACTTTTATTTCCACTGATTAATGCTCCAGAGATGCTGCAGAACTTTTTGAGTATAATTTTGAAGGAGTTCGCAATTCGTGGAGATGCACCCCCGAGCAACAGTGAGTCATTCGCAAACAGCGCGTGGTTTATTGGGTCAATTTCTTTCACAATCCTGATCCCAGGAAGGTTTCCCTTTTGTTTTTCCAAAGTTAATTTTCTGCTCAGAGAGTTGGCCATCAGTATGTATAGAAATGGTGACAAGGGACAGCCTTGCCTCAGCCCCCTAGTGGCTAAGAAAAAATCTGCTAGTCTGTCGTTTACCACTGTGGCTATCCAGATCTTTTCTAGACATGCTTTGATTAGATTTATAAACTCTTGATTGAAACCAAAGGCTGAGAGGACCCTGTACAAAAAGAAGCAATTAACTCTATCAAAAGCATTGCACATATCCAGTTTTATAAGCATACCTTGTTCTTTGCGTGAATGACTCGAGTGTAAAGCTTCTTGGACTTGGATAACATTGTCCAGAATGTGTCTTCCTTGGAAAAATCCCCCTTGGGATGGAGAAATGAGCTTTTGCAAGAGTGTCTTGATTCTGCACGCCAAAAGTTTGGCCACTATCTTGTAGGACGCATTGCATAGTGAAATTGGCCTGTATCTATCCAAAGATCCAGGGTTTGTCTCCTTGGGAATTAAGGCAAGAAAGGTAGAGTTGATTCCACCCCCGATCCTTGTCTTTCTCATGAATCCACGTATCATTCTGAGGAGGTCTGGTTTGATTAACGCCCAACAAATCTTGTAGAAATGGATTGAAAATCCGTCGGGTCCTAGCGCTTTGTCAGGCTCCATAGACCAAACTGTGTTGGATACTTCTTCTTCCGTTACTGAGCTCATGAGGTTATTATTGTCCTCTGTAATGATTAGCTTTGGAATATTATCGAGGAAATCTTGTAAATCTTCCTCACTCCCCTCTTTTTCTGTTGTAAGTAGAGTTTGGAAGTGTTTCACAACAGCATCCTTGATTTGGGCGAATCCTTTGCATACCTATCCATTAAATAAGGTGATTTCTTCTATATGGTTTTAGCTAAGTCGAGCCCTATACTGTCTATGAAAGTATGTGGTGTTTCTATCCCCAGCTTTAAGCCACAACCTGTAGGACTTTAGGCACCAGTACTCTTCCTCGTTTCTGAAGGAGCAGTATGTTTTCCTTTGTGCAATTTTTTCTTGGTCTAAATCCATAGAATGGATGTCTTTCTCTTCCATATCAAATTGTATTTCTTCTAGCTGGGTGACAGCCTCTTTCCTTTGACTGGTGGGAGTTTTCTTAGGTTTATTTATCCACTCTTTAAGGGTCTTCTTTGTATTTTTTATTTTTTTCTCCCACACATAACTTGGGGAACCTGAGACTTCTGTACTCCATGCTGATTGGACTATTTCGAAGAATCCTTCTCTTTCTGCCCAGAGGGGACTGAAGCGAAAGGGGAGAGGGCCAAGATCATCTTCATCTTTCAAATAGAGGAGGACAGGTTTGTGGTCCGAGCTGAGCTTTAGAAGGATCTTATTGATGACTATTCTTTTTCCCATCATTATAGATCTGCTGATGAGGAATCTATCCAGTCTTGCTACAATATGATTTTCTCCTATTCTGTTGTTGGTACATGTGTATTTTTCTTTAACTGGCTTGAAGTCTACTAATTCCCTTTGTAATATTATGTTCTCTACTATGGTAAGAAATGGGTCTCTTGAGTAAGTCCCTCCTCTCTTCTCTTTAGGATCAAGAATTATATTTAGGTCACCTCCTATAATTATGTTCCTAGGATTGTTATGGTCTAGAAACTCCGAGAGTGTTTTCCAGCACTCTCTCTTTTCCTTGTAGTGAACAGGAACATACATATTAAACAAGGCTAAGCTGAGATTGCTTACTGTGTGTCACAGTTCAGTAAATATCCAATGCTGGGTTTCGAATGATCTTTCAAGGGAGAAGGAGTTTTTTGCCCAGAATGTTCCTATTCCTCCAGCCGTGCCTCTTGCACTCACAACCTTTCCAGAGTCGAATTTCCATTTGGTGTTACTGGTTCTTAGAAGGATTTCCCCTTCTACTTTTGTTTCTTGGAGCATGAGGATGTCTGTGGGTTCCATTTTCAAAAGATCTTTTATGGCTTCTGCTTTTGCGGGATTCCCCAAACCCCTGCAGTTCCAAGAGGTCAGCTGCATCATTTACCACTTATAGGGGTAGGCCCTCCTCCCTTGAGGGCCCTTGGCCTGGTATTCCTCCCAATTGTCATTTCTATGGTAGCTTGGCTACCGAGGGTTTTCTATCTTTCTAACTCCTCTTCTCTAGTTTCCCTGTTTGTTCTTCTTCCAACCTTTTTTGCTGGCCTTTCAAATGTTTCATCGTTTGATGAGCCCGTATTCTCTGTGGTTTTCTTCTTTTGTTTGATTATATCTGCATAAGAGGGGGAGGAAATATTGCTTGAGGCAGGGATTGGGTTATTACCTGGGTCTATGGTGTCGTTATTCTCCAGCTGAGGTGGATCTTCTCTCTCTGCCTCTGGAGGATCTGAAGGCAGCGTAAGGATTTCAAAGGGGTTTTTGTCCCCCTCAATGCTGCTTGTGTCTCTACTTCCAGTGTTTTGATTACTTGTAGTTCCATTACCTACTTTATTCTCTAACTCTTTAGCCTTGTTTTTGTTGTTCTGTTTGCTGCTTGTTGGTTTCTTTACCTATTTCCATTCTTCTCCCTTTTCCTTCTCTGATGCCTCCTCGTTTCTCTTTTTACAATGTCTTGTGAAGTGCCTGTACTCATGACAGTGCCGACGCTTGAAGGGCAGTTGTTCGTAATCGAGCTCCTGGATGTGTGTCCAATCTGCCATCGATAGCTTTATTGCTTTAGGTAACCCGATTTCTAGGTCAACCTCCACACAGATCCGAGCGCAGGAGAATTGGTCCTTCCTCGGAGCCTGATCTATGTATTTCCCTAGGGCGTTGCCGATGGATTGAAGTGAGTTATGGCTCCAGCAATGAAGGGGAAGGTGCGGGAGTGCACCCAGACAGGAATAGCCTTGGGCACATCTTGTGCTGGGTAGAAATCTGGAGACCATTTGTTCAAGTAGAGGCCTTGAGGGCCCATGAAGTATGGCCCATTTCTGAAGATCAGGCTTCTATCCTCTACATTATCAAACACGAAGACGAAGAACCCTTTGCCTACAAAATGACTCTTTATTCCTTCGTTGACCAGTGGTAACCAGTTCCTTTTGAGCCATTCTTCAACTGCTCTCGGGGATGACCACAGTCTGGTAAACTGGCCAATGAGGCCTCTTTCTACAATTTTTAGTGCTGCTTTGCAGGTTTCCTCCACAGGCAAGGTCACCGTGGGGATGCTGTCCAGTTTTTTAACTTACTTTTGCTGTGGGCCTGAGGGCTGGCGATTCCCTGCAGGAGCTACTAGAGCTTTGAATTCTTTGAGCTCCGGAGGTAAGGGAGGAGGGGTCGCAGGGCCACCTCCAAGCTCCATGGGGAAGATCGCACGAGGATGGGTCGATTCAGATGGCGTGGCTAGGGTTGCAGCAACATAGCCGAGTTTCTGTAATTCCTTGACTGTTATTGAAAAATTTCAAACGAGATAATCCTTTCATCAAACTAAATAATTTTCAAAACAATATAATCTATTATTACATTAAAAATAATAATATTATATTAATAATAAAAAAAACCACATTAATAATATATTAATCATAATAAATGCATATAAAAATAATAATTTAAATATAATAAAAACTATAATAAATAAATCTGTCATCCCAACTTGTTTTCATCATGTTTTCACTTCATTAACAAAACGATAAATGAAAACAATATAAACATAAAACTCCTGCTATTTCACCTAAGTTACATATAGGAATATCCTTTTAAAAAAAATACAATCTATTATACCTAGCAAACAATATAATTACCTAAAAAATAATATTATTGGTATTGAAAGCGATTAAAAAATTAATATAATTATATTATATTAAATACTGGTTATGAAAACGATATAATATGTTATGTTTAGATTGTTTTTTTTGTATTGCTTTAATCATATTTTAATTACTTTATTATAAAAGAATATATGAAAATAATATAACAATAATAACACTACAAAGAAATATTTTTCAATGACAACGACGAAGAAATTATTTATACGACTCTAGAAGGAAAGGAAGGGGTGAAACGACTCTTCAAAAAGAATCATAGGTTGAAAATAGGGGCAAAGATCCACATTCTTTATCATCATGGTGTACTTAGCCATGGGTTACTTTAGTTTGAACATGGATCTCTTTATATCTCACATTTAATCAACATGTTAGGTAAGTTATTGGAAATTTATTGTGTATCTTGATTGATAATGGCCAATATTTTTTTGTAAACAACAATGAAGTATAATAGTTAAAAAAATATAAACAAATAAATAAATGAGAGAGGATGGCCATTAAGAAAAGGAACATCACAACAAACATATTTTTTTTATTAAATATAATGGAAAATGGAGAGTTAGTTAATTCTTGAAACAAGGAATTAAAATTAAAATAGATAATAATAAGAATATAGGGCAAATTTGAAACCAATTAAACTAATTTAAAATAAATTAAATGGATACCTAGGGACCATGATTAAGACTAAAAGGGAGCGTTGCAATGAATACAATTTTTATTAAATATAATGGAGAAGAGAGGTGTTTCATTCATGAAAAGGGATTTAAAATTTACCATGATTAAGACTAAAAGGGAACATTGCAATGAATACCATTTTTATTAAATATAATGGAGAAGAGAGAGGTGTTTCATTCATGAAAAAGATTTAAAATTTAAAATAAATAGGAATATTAAAATTGACATTAAAACTAATTAAAATAAATTAATGTGATAAGAGAATTAATAGGGATGAAGGATGCCTTTTAATTCCTATTTCAGTTGCTAGGCTCCAAAAGGATTTTCAAGTCAAGCTTCTATGGTGGAGTAATCTAAGGGCACACTAAAGCTTGCAGTGAACACTATTATCTCTAAGATTAGGGCCATATATTACAAATGTTGGGAGATTATATAAGTTTTTAATTGATTTCAGCTCTTGACATCTTCCCTCTAAGATTGGGTTCACCAGTACTAGTCTAGGAATGTTGATTTCTTGTTTTGTTCGAAATTATTTTTTGTAGTTATCTATAAAAATACAGGATACTCGAAGAAGGCTTTTGAACAAGAACACTAGTTTTGGTGATGACTAGGTATTTTAGTTTAGCCATGGTTTTTGGATTTTAATATAACTATTATGAAATCTTTGGCCACTCCAGTTTGGGTAAGACTCCTAAATCTACCTTTGCACTAGATCTGGCCAAATATCCTAGAAGAGGTTGGACATTCAATGATCGCTTCGCTAAAATAGAAAACAAAAGACTGGCAAAACGAATCATCACATTTGTCTGAATATTCATTGAAGTGGATCTTACAAAAGGATTAATGAAAAGAAACATCCTCATGTGTGAGACAAAAGAATATCATCAACCATTGGATTACAAAAACACTACTTTGAATTCTCGAATCTGTTAATAGCCTAGGCACGTTTAGAATTATTGTCCTTCAAAAGGGTCATTTGACACTAAAGAGTCAAAGAAAACTAGTCGTTGATGACAAGATCCAAAGGTTGCTATCAAAAGGACTGTGCTTAGCAACAAAATTCATCGAGACCTTGATCAACCTCCAATGGAAACTGCTCATCCTTTAGTAGGGGGGAACATATTAGAAAATTTCAATGAAAGGGAATCAATGATGATGATCATATTAATCATCAAGAAAAAGTGCACCCATGAGTATGTTCACTTAGACAATGATAAACAAATAATTATTAGGTTAGACTCAATAACTATGGAACTTTCTTAAAATAATGAGGATATAGCTCCATCTTTAGTTATGAATAATATTTGTGTAGGTTGGACTGATCTAAGAAGGAGAAAGGGTAAAAAAGAAAAACCCACAAGTTAATCTAGTATGTAACACTGGAAATGTAAAGAATATTTGTTGATACTCTAGTATCATGATATAAAATGATTTTATGGAATTAACAAAATTGAATTTACAAAAAAAAATAGGGATCAAGATTAAGCCAAAAAGAGGAACGGGGGAAAAATAATTAATTTATGAAGGGTTGAAATTAATTTAAACATGAGAGAAAGGGAAAAGAATAAATAAATAAATGGTCTAGAGATAAGCTCAAGGAGAGAAAGAGAAGGTCAATGGGGGGTAGAAAGAAGGGCCTAGGCAAGGGGGGAAGAAGAGTGATCAAAGGGGGAGACAAAAAAGTGAAAGAAAATGAGAAGAGAAACCCAAACTAGAGAAAAGACTACCTGTTAGGACTCAGAATTGACCAATTTTGACCTTATATTTTTGCCATAATACTATCCTTTTCAGTCATAAGTTATAAGCTTTGATTATACAATGACTTAATCACCCCAAGGTACAAAGTAACTTTCCGCATAGCTATATGTTTAATTGTTCATTGCATATTCGTGAGTATCTTTATATTTATCTTTGAAAAAGCTGACTAAGTTGCCAAGTAATTGTCTTAAGCCCACAGGAATTGTAACTTATAGTTGTTGTAACACCAGAAACAACAACTACGCAGTTGCTGCAACACCAGAAACAGCAACTACGCAGTTTCTGCAACACCAGAAGCAGCAACTACGTAGTTGCTACAGTTAGCAACAGCAACCATCTAAAGCGGGCTATTTTGCAACAGCTGGGAATAACAAATGGCAACTATCTAAAGAACGCTGACGTGGCATGATCAAGCAGTTGTATAAAGCGGGTAGAACACAGTTACCATGACTTAAAACAGGAACAGCATGGGGAAACGGCAAAGGAATGCGAGAATCCCAAGAAGACGGTCGAAGTTGGTTACCAGCGGTGTAACAGCCATAACCTAAGAAAGAATATATTATTATACTATTGTAACAGCATTCTATAATTCTTATTTTTGATAGAACGGGTTAACCGAATGAACTGTAACAATCTATTGTAATAGATGTCTCCTCTATAAAGAGGAGACATCTACATTAGACGAGGAGGATGGTCTGTAAGTGAAATTTTGAGAGACATCAGCAAGTCTGAACTTTATTGTATCTGAATATTTTAGCAGATGAATAGAAGATCGTTCTGAGCACTTAAGCTAGCCCTTGTATTATGGGGAATCTTGTGAGAGGGACTGGGCCCACCTTCCTCACAAGGTTCACCCATTTACTTTTCTGTCAAGTGTGTAAGTGTGTGATAGTTTCTTTTTGCTGATACTCTGTTTGGATTCTGTAGCATTACCTCTGGTAATTCTGTTTTGCTAGCACTCTGTTTCATTAATTGCTTGAATTTGTGCAAGTGTATTTCACCGGTGAATTCGAGTGCAGTGTGTATTAGCAATCTGATTTCAGGGGCAGGTGTTGAACGTCCTCGCCTGGAGGATAGTGTCCTGATCCTCTACCAACAGAGCATCCATCTCTTTGCTTTCCAGATTTGTAATCTTAATTAATTACTTTTATTTTATCAAGTACTGTGATAATTTAGCGTAAAAATCACGTATACCACAGCTCTTAATGCTTTTAGAATTAAGTACATACAGTACGCGGTAGCCTTTGGAATAAAAAGACTTTCCCAGGTTGACAATTAATGTGGTACTTGATTTTTTAATTAATAAACAATTCAACTAGCCAACATTTTGGCGCCGTTGCTGGGGAAGGCAACTAAAGATTTCTAAAAGCGTTAATGATTTCTTTGTGAAAATAACAGGTGCATGAGAGGACGCAAGAAACCTAATTTCACAGACGGTAAGGGAGGAAGAAAGACTTTTATTGACGAAATCATCTCAAAGGCCGAGATATCACAGAGGACGAGTTCCAGGAGACCTCAAATTCAGTACTCCTCACAAACGGATCGACAGACGGAGGAATTACTGGGACCTGAAAGGAAGCTGGAAGTACCGGAATACACTAAGGAACTGGTAGAAGAACCTGAAGAAACAGAAGGTACAAAAGATAAAGTAAGCGATTTAGGAGAAAGACCAATGGAGGATAACAGAACAGAAGGAAGGGGGGAGAACTCACTCTCTACCCTGGAATTCCCTATTGGGGACCTCCCGAGAGGAACGACCCCTATGAAGAACATTCCCCTCTCAGCGTTACCCAACTTCCATGGGTTATCCTCTGAAGACCCAGATGAATTCCTCTTTGAATTTGATATACTATGCAGAAGTTATGATTATATGAGTCCTAATCAGAAACTAAAACTGTTTCTAGCAACACTAAAACGGAACGCGTTGAGGTGGTTCATGAGCTTGGGAGCTTAGGCAATCACCACCTGGGACCAGATGAAAGAGGGATTCCTGGCCAAATATCAAGATTACTGCTAAACAAGAGAAAGGAAGGAAGAACTATTTAAGATGGTTCAGAAGGAGGACGAGAGCTTAGAAGATTTTGTGGAAAGATTGCAGTATAATCTGCAGAGGTCTGACCACCCCAATATGAGTAAAGATATTCTAAAAACCATATTGCTGAAAGGGGTAAGAGATGACTGCTTGGACATGTTGAACATGCTGGGAAAAGGGGACATTTCCAAAAAACCATTTGATCAAATTATCAATATTTGCATGAGGTGCTCAAGAGGAGTGGGGAATAGATCAAAGAGCAGGGATAATGTGTATTCAAGAGTTCAGAAGTCAGCCAGTGGAGGAGAAACAAGAGCCGAAATAGGTAACTTGTTGGAAGAATTTAAAACTGAAATGCTAAGTTCTTTTGCTTCACAAATCGATGCTCTGCAGGTTAAGAAGAAACAGGCAGAAGCAAAAGCTGCTTTAGCTATTTTCTGTTCTAAATGCAGAGGAAAACACCCACTTAGGGAGTGCCCACTGGATAAGACACCTATCTACACAATCTACGAAAAGGACCATGAAAACCAGCAATGCCCCTCTCTGCCTGGAATCAAAGCAGCATTGCAGACAACCAAAGAAGAGGCTAAAGCGGTGTACCTGATGACACAGAGGAGGCAATGGCCACAAAGACAAGGTATGAGCTCTAACAAAGCATTTAGTCGTTGGAATAATAATTCTCCTTTTCAAACAAACTACCCACCCATGAACCAAATGCAGTACCCACCCTTGAATACAATGAATTTTCCACTTATGCAGTAACAAAATCTCCCTTTTCCTGATCCTACTATATGGAATCCGTGGGCCCCCCAGCAACCGTATTTTAATCAATGGAACCCAAATTGGGCAGCCCAACAGATACCATTTCCTCAACAACAACAGTCTCTTTCCTTACCATCCAATACTTCGCAGAATAACCAAGCAATGAGACCCCAACTACCTGTGCAACCTAACCCCAATCCAAACAATAATAAAGCCTTGCAGGTAATCAACATTCAAAGTCAACCTGCCCTCCCTATGCAATGTAATGATATCCATTTACGCTCCGGGAGAATAGTTGAACCCATCATAAATGACATTACTGACTCTGAAAAAGAAGAATCTAGGAAGGAAAAGTCATCCAATGAAGATACTGAAATTCTTGAATCATCCCCTAACAATACTGTCCAAACAGCTGAACCACCCTTCCCTGAAAGATTGACTCTGAGTAAAACATTTGAGCCACCAGCTTTTAATCTTTTATGAGAACTGCAGAATTTATATGTCAAAATCCCATTATTACAAGCACTAAGAGATGTCCCTATCTACGCCAGAACTGTTAGGGATATTTGTGTAAGGAAACCTGGAAGAAAAGTCAAGGAACCCCTCACAGTTCATGTGATGGGAGAACTGACTGCTCTAATGACAGAAAAATACCCCCTGTGAAATATGGTGACCCGGTCACCCTACAGTAACAGTTCAGGTCGGAAAAACCTTTGTCTCCAAAGTTCTAGTGGATCTAGGTGCTGCAATAAATATTATGACACTTGAAACAGCACAATTACTGCAGTTGAAACACTTAATCAGGGAAACTCCAACCATTTTAGAGCTGGCTGATCGCTCTACAATTAAACCAGAAGGCGTGATCGAAGACCTGGTAATTTCTGTAGAATCTTGGAATTACCCGGCCGACTTTGTGGTGTTACAAACTAAAACAAAGTTGGGGGGTCATCCACTAATTCTAGGAAGACCTTGGTTAGCTACAGCATATGCTTTCATCAGCTGTAGATTTGGATCAATGACAATATCCAATGGGTAGGAAACTAAACAGTTGACTCTTTACCCTCATGCCACACCCATGATTAATAACAATAATTCAATATGGGTAGACTATGAGGATGAGGAAACCCAACCTATTTTAACAATCGGACAAGCTTTAACTCTCAAAAACTCAACCGAAGATGAATTAATCAACAACTTTATTTCTGAACCTTCTTCGATTAGCTCAGAGATACATAATCACCTCACTACAATCCTAGAATCAGAATCCCAGAACAACCTTGAAACTGAAAATTCATCTCAGATACTAGCTGGCAGTCCCTCCAAAAGTGTGACAGTAGAAATCGAACTAGGTAAAACATTAAATATAAATCCTAACCTAACAGACGATAAAAAACAACAGTTAATGAAGCTACTTAAAGAAAATAAGGAGGCATTCGCTTGGGATTATACAGACATGAAAGGGATTTCCCCTGAACTGTGCACTCACCGTATTTATATTAAAGAAGGATCCCATCCAGTTTGTCAACCCCAAAGAAGGATGAATCCCAATCTAAGGGAAATAGTAAAAGAAGAGCTTCAAAAATTGTTAAATGCAGGATTTATATACCCCATATCCGATAGTGAATGGGTTTCTTCGCTAGTAATAGTACCCAAGAAAAATGGGAAATGGCGAGTATGTGTAGATTATAGAGCCCTAAATAAGGCCACCCAGAAGGACCATTTCCTGGTACCATTCATTGATCAGGTATTAGATAACTTAGATGGTAAGAAGTTCTTTTCCTTTTTGGACGGATTTAGCGGTTATAATCAGATAAGGATTGCACCCCAGGACCAGGATAAAACCACTTTTACTAGCCCTTGGGGGACCTTTGCTTATAGGGTTCTCCCATTTGGTCTATGTAATGCACCAGCGACATTTCAGAGAGCGGTCATAGGTATCTTTTCTGATATGGTAAATGATTCTCTAGAGATTTTTATGGACGACTTTACTCCTTATGGAACTGCCTTTGAAGATGCTTTGCAGAATCTTGAAAAAGTACTTAAGCGGTGTATTGAAGCACATCTTGCCTTAAGTACTGAGAAATGCCATATGATGATGAATGAAGGCATTTTATTAGGCCATTATGTTTCATTATTCCCTATTCCCAAAACCCAGACAGAAGTAAGAAGCTTCTTAGGACATGCAGGGTACTACAGAAGATTTATCAAAGATTTTTCTAAGATAGCTTCCCCTTTGTTTGTGTTATTAACGAAAAATGTTGAATTTAAGTGGACTGATGACTGTGAAAAAGCATTTGATCAGCTTAAACATCAGTTGTCCATAGCTCCCATTTTGAGAGGACCAGATTGGGAACTCCCCTTTCACATATCCTCTAACGCCTCATACACTGCCATTGGAGCTGTCCTGGGACAAGAAGAAAATGGTCTTACCTATGCCATTTACTTCATTAGTAAAAACATGACTCCCGCAGAACTCAACTACACGATCACTGAGAAAGAATTTCTAGAGGTTATTTATGCTATCAAAAAATTTAGGAATTACATCACTGGTTATACTACTTTTGTGCATATCAATTACTCGGCCATTAAATACTTAATGAATAAATCAGTTACAAATGCCCGAGTCACTAGATGGTTACTGTTATTACAGGAATTTGATATCACAATTGTAGATAGACTAGGAAAAGAAAATGTAGTTGCTGACTTTCTTTCTCGATTAAAAACTAATGAAAATATTCCAGTAGATGATTCTTTCCCCGATGAGTATTTATTTGTAGTCTCTGCCCACTCACCTTGGTACGCAGATATTGCTAACTACTTAGTTGCAGAAAAATTACCATCACACCTATCGCACAGAGAAAAAAGGAAAATCATTCAACAGAGCGCTAGGTACAGCTGGCTAAGCGGATGTCTGTTCCATACAGGAATAGATCAGTAAATCTGGAGATGTATTGGGGAAGACGAGATTTATGACATACTAAAAGCTTGTCACGATGACCCTTGTGGAGGACATTTTGCAGACAAAAGAAAAGCACACAAGGTACTTAGAATGGGGTATTATTGGCCACCACTTTTTAAAGATGCCAGAAAATATGTGAAGGCATGCGACAGCTGTCAAAGAATGGGCCAGCCTAACCATAGGGATGAAATGCCACTCAATCCCCACGTAACTCTTGAACCTTTTGAGAAATGGGCATTAGATTTTGTAGGTCCCATTAATCCTCCATCTAATCAAAGAGTGTACATATTAGTATGCACGGATTATATGACTAAATGGGTAGAGGCCAAAGCACTCATTAAAGCTAATGAAGAAGCAGTACTAATGTTCTTATTTGAAGAAATTTTTGTTAGATTTGGACTACCCAGAGAATTAGTCACTGATGGAGGACCTCCTTTTAATTCTCATGGCTTCAAAGATACGCTCCAAAAATATCATATCAAGCACAAAATGACTACACCATACCACCCCCAAGAAAATGGGCAGGTGGAAAGTACCAACAAGGTCATTGAAGCCATCTTGACAAAAGCCATAAAGGAGAATAGAAGGGACTGGTTTCAGAGACTGCCTGAAGCCCTATGGGCCTACAGAACCACTTGGAGAAATACAACAGGCTTTTCACCCTATGAGTTAGTTTTTGGAAAGAAGGTTATTTTCCCTGTAGAGTTTGAGATCAAAACCTTAAGAACTGCTTTAGTTGTTAACCTTGATTTAACTGATGCACAGACAGCCAGGTTGCAGCAACTTCAGGAATTGGATGAGAAAAGACTGGAGGCCGTCCATCAAACGATGATGATACAGCAACAAGGAAGCAGATGGCATGACAGAACCATCAAGCAAAAGCAGTTCCAGAAAGGTAACTGGGCTCTACTTTATGATTCCCGTTTCGAGAATTTTCAAGGGAAGTTAAGAACAAGGTGGTTAGGAACGTATGAAGTGGATGTTGTTTTTCCAAATGGAAAAGTTAGACTTTTAACAATTGATGAGAGCAGAACACCACTGTTAATAAATGGCTACCGACTTCGGTTATACCAGCGACCGGTTTCCAAGGAAGATTTTAAAGCCACCTGCATGGCAATAAAATAGTATTCTTTTCGAGGGGAACTTGCTATCCCCCAAAGCACTTGAATTTCTATTATTTATGCAATTTTTAGGTTAGATATTCTTTTTCTTTTCTTTTTTTTTAAGAAATTAATAAATCCTGCCAAGGATTGCGATATTACATTTCAGTATTTTGCAGATTTCAGCTTGGGAAGTAGCTGAAAACAAAAGTTTCAAAGGGATTATTTTGCGGACGAGGAACTTCTGTTGCTGCAACACCATTCCTCATTGCTGCAACACCATTCCCCATTGCTACAACACCATTCCCTGTTATTGCAAAATTATTCCCCGTTGCTGCAACACCATTCCCGTTGCTGCAACACCATCCCCTGTTGCCCCAAACACCATTTCCCGTTGCTGCAACACCATTCCCGTTGCTGCAACACCATTTCCATCACTCTAGTACATTTCCTGTTTTTACAAATGTCTTCTTCCCGATGATTCCCTGTTATTGCAACACCAATCCCAGTGCTACAACATCGCTTCCCGATCACGAAATACCCTTCCCAGCGAATTCCCTCATGCACACCAGTCTTACCACTGCAGCCCTAAGGAACAAATTTTGATAAAATACACCACTTCTTGTGATGACTATAGCACCCTACTATCACTTTCCGTCATTATCATTACAAATCGCCGGTATTCCCACACTTTCAGATCTGCGGTAATCATTATGACCCAGCAGAGGACAAGATAAGACTTTTTGATGCAGCAATCAATAAGGTAAAATACGAAGGTACGCATGTTTATGAATGGACATTAAATAATAGATAATGCGGAGAAGTTGATAAGACTATCAATTAATTATACTTCCAATCATATCGCTCACACGTAGAAGGGGGGGGGGAGTACCAAAGCAACTCTTATAATGATACACCACGCCAACTGCCGCCACCCTTAACTCTCCCGGTAATATGTAAAAGCCACCCTATCACCGCATGTTACCATTTGCGACGTTTTTACTCTGAACTGAAATTGGAAGCTAGGCTCTGAACTCTGAAATTCACTGAAACAACAGCCATGGGAGGAACTCTCATTACACATGAACCTGGCTCGACAGCAGTCCTTGAACTCTATCCGGACATTTATCAAATTTTCTTGCAAGCAGGATGGATAGAGTATTTGAGGAGACTTCCGGACTTTAATGAGCAGCAAGTCCTCGAATTTGCATGCAATTTAACAGAAGGATTCTCTGTCGTCCAAGGAGTTCAAATCCCAGTCACAGAGGAAGTGATAGCCCAAGCTACCGGGTTACCAGCTAATGGCATACGTTGGTTCAGCAGGAAGCACCTGATTCTTAATGCGCAGCAGGATTTTCTTCGACCAAGCGAGCAGGTAGAACCTGAGGGCAGAGGTGTAGCACTTCGGTCGTTACCTCAACCGTGGCCGAGAGTTGCTGAATTTGTCAAGCAATACCTGACGTGCAAAGGCCGCTACCAGGTAATTTACCAACACGATTTCATCCTGTTAAATCATTTGAGAAATGGTCAGCTAATAAACATGCCATATTATCTATTGGGTTGTCTCAAGAACATGTCACGTTATGCTGTTAACACAAAGCGTCCACTTCTTTCCCTCAAACATCACTGCTTAGCCCAATTACTGATTAATAGAGCCCTCGCTTTAAATAACCCTCCACCCCCCATTCATCCCAAGCAGGAGGCAGAAATTCCACAACCAGAGCATGAATTTCCTCAGCAAACGGAGGACATGCCTGAGCAAATCCCTCTAGAAAACCCTCAGCAAGCAGAGCACATCCCTGAACAATTTCACCAAACATCCCCGCAAGTTGCTGAGAATGAACAAGCAGCAATGGAAATGACCACAAGAACAACCCCATCTCCCAAAAGAACCAGTTCTTCCATTCCGATACTTGGCATTTCTACTGATGATTCTGACGACAATATCCCCATTATCCAGCTTAAACAGAAAAAGCAGCAGAGAAAGGAAACCCCATCAAAAAGAAGAAAAACTAGGGTTTTAGCTAAGGCACCTGCTGCTCCGGCTACTACCCCTATCCTAAAGGAAGTTGGCCCGAAGAGAAAAATGCCTGAATTCACTGCTTTTCTACGAAAGCGAAGAACTCGGTCATCGGTAATAGCTAAATTTCCTAACCCCTCTAGTTCACCACCCATCACTTTAAGGATCCGCACTCCCACCGGTCCTCAAAGCTCCTCTCCCTCACCCTCGGAAGTTGAGATGCAGAGCGTTCATAGCTTCGTGACATCATATGTTAAGACAGCTGACACACAAGAACCAGCTGCCAACACCCAAGGTAATAGTGACCAAATGGCTGCAACACAAGAAACAACCACTTCCCCAGGTGACACACAAGAACCACCTACAGGGAATACTGATCAAAATGATGAAGCACAACCTTTGCCTCCACTAGATCCTACTGCTCCGCAAGATCAGCTTACCATACCTGCCTTGTAGGAAGAAATTGAATTTCTGAAATCTCAGATTAAGGATTATTAGGAGGAAATAATAAGGATCAAAGAAGCATATCAGAATGAATTCAACCTGCATGTTTTAGCATGAATAGCGTCTGCAGCAGAGAAAAGTAAAGACAATGAGTATATGTGCACCAATTGTGGTGAAATATATACTCAAGCAGGATATAAGGTAGTGGCAGAACCGATGAAGGAAGTCATCGTTGTTGTAGATGACACAAAAGAGCCTGTTGTTGCACAGACAGAAATACCAAAATCCTCTGCTGGAATAAGAGAGCCTGTTGATACACAAGAACCAATAGGCTCTCCAGAGAAAGTGCAGACAAAAGAACTTGTTGGCACACAAGAACCAACAGGCTCTCCAGAGAAGAAACAAGACCAAATTAAAGAACTTACTGACACACAAGAACCAGTAAGTTCCCCGGAGACTGCACAATATCAAACTGAAGAGCTTACTGATACACAAGAAACAGTAAGTTCCCCAGCGACTATGCAGGAAGAAACAGGGAGTAAAGCAGAGGAGAATACAGACTCACCGCGGCCTACCCAAATTGTTATGAAGGAAGTATTTACACAAGAATCAGCAAAAGAGGAAAAAGGAACAGACTCACCCCGGCCTACCCAAATCACCATAGAACAGAATGAATCGGGACAACAGGAGGAAGAACACTAGCTGCAAACGAAGAAAAAGATGTTGGATTATCCCAGTCTACTCCAACAGGACAGATTATCCTTATTGATGCCTCTACACAAACAGAGTCCCCCTCTGTTAATGATGCATGCATAGAAATAGAAAGCTTTCAAGCATTGAAAGGAAAATGGTGCAAAGAATATGAGCAGTCACAAGGCAAAGCATTCGAACAGCAAAAAGGGACCTGGTTCAATCATGCATATAGGAACTGGGAAGCACTTGAGCAATGCAGAGCTCAATACAAAGAAATCACGGAGTTAAAAGCCCGATTGTCCCAGATGTTTGAATTATTCCAAAGAATACTTGCCACAAGGAAACCATCTTTTAATTATGCAACATTTTTGAGGGAGAGACTAACATTCTTACAGATAAAGGCTGTAAGAGAAGGTGGACCTCATCAGGTGGTTGCATTAGAACAATTTATGCAAACTTTTGTAGAGGCACCTAAAAATGATCAAAACCTGTTATGTGAGCTTTATCTACACAATGAAGCCATGTCCGAAGAAAGAAACAGGAATATGCTACCTGTGGTTGGCGACATACAACTGAGAGCCTTCATTTCGTTTTTAGCCAACCAGCTTACATGGCAGAACACCTTTACCTCAGCCCAACATAATGAACAGAATTGCCTTCTGTGGATTAGGGCTGAACCACAGAATGCAACCACTTTTATTGTACAACATCAAACAATGATAAAAGATCCTGATATGAAAGACCACGTCAGACAATTGCAAGCAGTAGTCCTAAAAGACTATCAACACTATCTGAAAACCAAGGCACCCTTGGCTGTTAAGGCAAACAATTTGTTTTGGGACAATTTTCCCAAAGAAAGGAAAGAATATTCCCCTTATAATCCATCAAATTTACAGGTAGCACTCACGAGGGTACCTCACTATATTAGATGCATGCAACATTGTGCTGAAAGCTAGATGGGCTACAAATTTAAATTTCCACTTCTATGGTTATCCAGTGAACAATATAAGGGTCACTTTGGATTATCCAACAAGGAAGAAGCAGCAACATGGAAACACATACAGACTGTCTGTGGGTTCAGAAAGAAGTTTGATGTCACCTCCTATAGCTATTGTCTCAGTAATCTACAATGTTCATCCCAGTACTCCGACTCGGACTCAGAGTAAAACATTGCATGAGGACATGCAATATCTTCAGTTGGGGGGGATGTTAGGACCCAGAATTGACCAATTTTGACCTTATATTTTTGCCATAATACTATCCTTTTCAGTCATAAGTTATAAGCTTTGATTACACAATGACTTAATCACCCCAAGGTACGAAGTAACTTTCCACATATCTATATGTTTAATTGTTCATTGCATATTCGTGAGTATTTTTATATTTATCTTTGGAAAAGCTGACTAAGTTGCCAAGTAATTGTCTTAAGCCCGCAGGAATTATAACTTATTGCTACTGTAACACCAGAAACAACAACTACGCAGTTGCTGCAACACCAGAAACAACAACTACGCAATTGCTGCAACACCAGAAGCAGCAACTACGCAGTTGCTACAGTCAGCAACAGCAACCATCTAAAGCGGGCTATTTTGCAACAGCTAGGAATAACAAACGGTAACTATCTGAAGAACGCTGACGTGGCATGATCAAGCAGCTGTCTAAAGCGGGTAGAACACAGTTACCATGGCTTAAAATAGGAATAGCATGGGGAAACGGCAAAGGAATGCGAGAATCCCAAGAAGACTGTTGAAGTTGGTTACCAGCTGTGTAACAGCCAGAACCTAAGAAAGAATATATTATTATACTGTTGTAACAGCATTCTGTAATTCTTATTTTTGATAGAATGGGTTAACTAAATGAACTGTAACAATCTATTGTAATAGATGTCCCCTCTATAAAGAGGAGACATCTACATTAGACAAGGGAGGATGGTCTGTAAGTGAAATTTTGAGAGACATCAGCAAGTCTGAACTTTATTGTAATTGAATCTTTTGGCAGATGAATAGAAGATCGTTCTGAGCACTTAAGCTAGCCTTTGTGTTCTGGGGAATCTTGTGAGAGGGACTGGGCCCACCTTCCTCACAAGATTCACCCATTTACTTTTCTTTCAAGTGTGTAAGTGTGTGATAGTTTCTTTCTGCTGATACTCTGTTT
>APFE031033361.1:80689-139571 GCA_000404065.3 Pinus taeda | reverse complement strand
TTGGATTGCATGATGGTTGGTTCTTGTGTGACAACCATGCTTTTGTTTGTATCCAATTTATCCTTTAAGCACTTTTTCAAAAGCCATTGTATGCTCATAATAACAATGTAATAGTTAATATCTGTTGGAAGTATGTAAGCTTCTGAATATGATATGGACATGGCAAGATATGAAAATGAATGTATTCCCCCCCCAACTGATGGTATTAGCAATTTTATGAAATGAGGAAGAGAAATGTTTTTCCAACAATTATCATTCTAGCTTTTTATGGAATTCTATGGTCAAAAGTTAGAAAATGACGTACCTTCGTTTACCCTTTGGAATGGATGAGTTGTATGTGTGGTGGCTGAAAAATTTCTGATCATATTTTTCTTCAAGTGGCTGAACAAGAGGAGTCATGGATAGAGAGATAAGATGACTTTTTATTGCTTCTACTAAAACTTGCTGAATCTGCTCCAAAATGCTGAAAATAATAGCCTTCATGTCTTCAAAACGCATTGGCACAATTCCTACTATGTGAAAAGATGTTCTGATGTCGAACATAGTAGGAAATTGTTGGCTTAGTGGCCATTAATGGATGCCACTAGTCAACACGAGAACTCTCACCATTGATGACAAAGAGAGTCAAGATGCCCAAACACATCTTGCTAGGTACGAATGAATTTGTCAATGTCGAGTCACCTAGAAGATCTGATGAACAAGGGACATTAATGTATTCCCATTGTTTATCAGCATGAGGACTTGCCATTAAGGCATGCAAGCCTCAAGGTGTTTTTACAAATAACTTAGACTCAAAGGACTATGGACTCAATAATTTGCATTGAAGCAGGGCTTATTTGCGGAATGAAAGTGATAGGAAATGAAATATAAAAATGGAAGATAGCAATGGAGAGTAGAAATGGCAATAGGCAATAAGCATGTGAATGAGCCTCTTGCTTTTATTTGTGGGTTATGAATGGACAAAAAGGGATGTAAAGTGGATGTGAATGTAAATGGAAAAGTATGAAGTGAAATGAGGTGAATGATTTATTATGAGGTATGGATGTGATGGATGGATGGATGTGATGGAGACAATAATATCTTAAAGTTTTTCAAGTGTTTGGATCTGATGTTGCATCAACATGTTTCCTCTTTATTGTTGATCATCCTTTTATGAAACAAATTGGTCTCTTAGAGAGACACCATTCTCTTGTAGTCATTTGTCCTTCCTCCTGGAACTTGCAAAAAAAACTAATACTTCTTCTGCAATGGAATGTAAGATTGTCAAAGGAGAGAGGTGATCAATCTCTCTAGTTATGATATTTACACACGAAACAAAGAATTTGTATTAATGAAACAGGTCTTCAAAGGAAAAATCAAAATAATTTATACATGCTTTGGAATTGGTGCCCCAAGTTGAATGTTGCTTCTTTTTAGCAATGTATTTCATTATTTTCCATTTCAAACTCTAATGATAGATTTCTCATTGTATAGACCTTGTTGAGATCTTTCCAACGATACTTAAATCATCAAAATCTGATTTTGTATGAGAAAGATAGGCTGATTTGAACAATGAGATTTTTCTGGCTGCGGAATTGGACTTTAGCTATGGAATGTGCACGGTTTTGTAGCTAAAAATCTTGGATACAAAGTTAGCCATTCATTTTTTATCATCAGTCCAAAATTAATCAATACCTTCAGAAAAGTGAGCAAAAACTTATTCATTTCATTGATTCAAAATTATTATTTTTTTCTTGACATGTAGCGACTTAGTGTGGCGACTCAGTGTGGTGACTTAGTGATAACACACAATTTGACTTCCCTTTGATCGGGGTCTTTTTCATCAAATTGGACCAAATGAATAGGACACCATCCATGTAATGACATTCCCCCATCTACCCATGTGGCTTGTTTTGCTTGATGACACCTGCAACCTAGAGTTTAACAAAACAGTTGCGGAAAGTTGAGCTAGCTGCGGAAAGTTGAGTCAGCTGCGGAAAATGGCTGCAACAGTCAACCATCAGTTTTAAGCTATTTTCTTCATTGTCTGCATGTAGGAACTCTGTGAATTGTAGTGGCATATAGAGCAAACCAAGGTACTTACTCTTTTGCTGCATTTTTTTCGTGTGCTGACGGATTTTATATCATCGCATGCCTTTTGATATTCATATAATACAAATCGATTGAACACAGATTCAGACTATTTGTGTGTGACATTTATAGTTTATACCATCAGCCAAAAGAGAGTGAAGGTGTTGACGAATTTACTTTTTCAACAAAAGCATGTGAAGTGATAATAGTTGTGTTAGCAGGGAATGGAGAAGGTTTGACATAACGTCCACATATGTAAGATGAAACTATTTGAAGAAACCATTCACGGATTCAACCAAACAAACCACAACATCCACCTTGGCATAATGAAATATTAGTAAAATACGGAAGTTGTAAGGCTTGGTGGGAGACGTGGGTGAGTATGAGTTAAAAATGGAATAGGATTAGACGAGTGGTGGAAGACGTGTTACCTCAAACAACCAAAGCGTGTCGTGTTTGAATTGTTCTCTGTTCATTTAATAAAAATATTTTTTTTCTCATATTCAGTGACACGGTGGATGACCTGGCCGCCAAGGAAATCGGATCTGAGCAAAAATTTCTCAAGGAAATCAAAATATGGCCGTAACTGTTAAAAAACACTGATTTTTTTTACATGCGGCAGTCAAAAATGGGCTCTAAAGAACCAAGGATTTCTCCCAGACCGCCACGAATCGCTTCAAACGGTTTCTGGGTTATCTAATTGACCTAGCTGGCAAAAACACCCATGTTTTATTTTCTTCAAATTCACTACCATTTGGTCAAATCGAACATTTGAATTTTGACATTTGTCTGAGTTTTGCATTTTTTTCTAAGTTTCACTGTTCTGCATTCAGCCTGTAGAATTTTCAAATTAGTGGTTGGATGATATGACTCTATGCATTCTCATACATGTCAATAGATTCTTGAACCTCTCTTATCCACTCTACGAGGATTTTTCCCATCTCCAATGATACAAGTCTACCAAGTAGATCCAATTTTGATCTCAAAACATCCCCAATCTGCCTTACAATTTCACCTCTCTTTGGAGCAGGAGTTTGCATCCATAATTTATGAGCTCAAGCATAGGATCTCAAGCGATCTTTGTACTCTTCAATAGAAGCTTCAACTACCGTTGCTATTGGCTGGTTATTAGAAGGATTTACTGATGTCACGACATTACCTCTTCCTTTCCATATTCCATTGCTGAAACATCCCAGATTATGGAAATGTAAGCTAAGCTCCTTCAAAAACTGATATTCATTTCTTACAAAGTCTACTCCTAAGATTAAACTTCAAGAAATGCAAAGATTGTTTTATTGTATGAAACGTAATTTTTTTTTTGTTTTTTTTGTTTTGTTTTTTTTTTTTAACAAATGTTCTTGCAAGTTTGTTTCAGGCCAAAGCTTGATCAGGGAGGCAGATTTTTTTATTAAAGCCACAGTGGAAGCTAGGATTGAAGATAGCCATAGATTGTTTTTCTTTTCTTTTTTTCTTCTCTGAAATTGTAAAATTTTATTAAAGGGATTAATGATTTTCAATTTTAGGCAGCAAATACTTCAAGAAAAACATGCTAAAAAGAGGACTTTGACTGAGGTCTTAGGCTGGTTTTTCATCGATTTGAGCTGGGTGACTAGGATAGGATCCATGTTGGGACAATTCTGGAGATACCCATGTGGTCGATTTCTTCATTGGACACTTGTAGCCTGCTAAACCTTGAAACAACTGCGGAATTCTCAACTAGCTGCGGAATCAGGGCACTTTCCGCAGCTATGTTGCAAGACTTTATTAAAACAGGATACAGTGTTTTGAAGACCACTACAAACAATAACCAGACAATTTTGGACAATTTGAACCTATCAAAGCAGTTGAATTTCATTTTTTTTTGTAATTGAATCAATTGAAATGATGAAGTTTATTTTGTCTCCTTTTTTTTTTAACATAACAATTCTTTTTCTGATCCTTTAGATCACACAAAGTGCAGGAGGAGAGCATACTCAAGAATTATTAATTTTTTTTTTTACTTAACAATCCTTTTTCTGATCCTCCAGATCACACAAAGTGCAGGAGGAGAGCATACTCAAGAATTATTAATAATTTTTTTTAGATGTAAGAAATAAGGTCTCCTAATTACACTTCCCCGGCAATGGCGCCAAAAAATGTCTAGTCAATTTAACGTCTTAAATTGCTCTACATAAATTATCAATCCGGGTATCGTAAACTGATGAAGTGTGGTGCACCATATGTGCTTAGTTAACCTTTTTCTTACTTTAGTTTGTTTTTGGATTTATCTTTCCCTAATGTGTGATGGTGAGGATGAAAGTGAAGTATGGAGTGTGGGCGGTGATGGTTTCAAAACTTGAAAGTGCTTAAAAGAAAGATTTACAACAACTAAAATGAAATCAATTCTTAAGAGAAAATAAATGCATCAAATAGTGAACTATTGACAATGGCCCAGTATCCTTGCTGTTGAAAATGAAAAGAAAGCAAAAACTTGAAAAACAACTCAAACTTAAAGCAAAGCGGCGAATTCACACTACTTTAACTTTTCAGATCCTTTGCCCTTCGGCTCAATCTACCTGGTAGGAAGTAATCATAAACAAGTTAAGCAATATGATATCTAACTGTTCAAGAAAATAAATTGCATAAAAGAAACTAATCACATTACTTGAATTCTTCAAATCCTTTACCCTTCAGCTCAATCTACCTTGGGGAATTAATCATGAACATGTCAAGCAATATGATATCTAAATGTAAATTGCATAAAAGAACTAATCACATTACTTAAACTCCTATAGTCCTTTACCATTCAGCTCAATCTACTTTATGGAAAGCAACCATGAGTAAGCAATATGATATCTAAATGTAAATTGCATAGAAGAACTAATCACGCTACTTAAACTCTTCTAGTCCTTTACCATTCAACTCAATCTACTTTATGGAAAGCAACCATGAGTAAGCAATATGACAAATAAATCATACTACAGTTAGTAATATTCTGATTCTTCGCTGATATAGTAATTTGACCACAGAAAGAAATCATAAATTGATGAGCAGTATGATATCTAACTAGCAAAAAAAGAAATAAACAAATCACAACTTGAAAAGGACAATGCTGAATTTAAACTCCAGAAAACAAAAGTTAGCAGGAAGGACAAGATGATCTCATATGAAAAAAGTTATCAAAAAGAGGAAAAAAATGCCAATAGTTATCACTAATCTACAATCAACCGGTTGAGCACACTTGCATGAATGAAAAATCTAATCTATCAAACTTGAAAGCAATCAAATGACATAATGAAATCAAAGCAAATATTTACAAATGAAATCTACTCTACCTTACATTCTAATATGCTCCATGACATCTACTTCACATCTCCTTCCATGTTGAGAACATCAAAGCTTTATTCAATTCTTCAAAATTACAAAGTGCAACAAAGCTCTCCAAAGATTTCAAAAGCCATCAAGGAAAAAACTACAAACTCCAAGCTAAAGAACTAACTCTCATAAGCTAAGCTTAAGAACTAACAAATGAAGGAGAGAGATCTCCTATTTATACAAAAAGATGAGAAGGCATCTCATTAATGAGAGTCCATGAATCTCTCCCTCTACCTCTAGAGTCCTAATCAAAATAGGAAATGATAAGACACATGTATTCTTAGAGTTACAATACAATTAGGAAATGTGACACATATCCTCATGATCCCATGATTCTTTCCACTCAAATTCGAATTTGGCCTTAGAGTGCCACATAAGGGTCTTCTAGAAGCCTCCTTTCAACCTACACATGTCAACAATCTCAACCCATTGGTTAGGTATAAGCTTATGCACATTATTTCCTAATTTTTAACCACAAATTCACTTAAAAGGCTTAGAATTAATAAAGATTGGAAAAACATAAATGTGGCCCAATGATAATGAAAGTGGGATCAATGTGGTGACATAGTAGTGAAATGGAGGTGATATAATGGACATAATAGTGAAAGTGTAATGGAAATGAATGACATTTTCAAGACTCAACAATCGCCTCATGAACCATACACACATAGCTAGTTAAAAGCCCACACCCATGTCTTCCAATAAAAAATAAATCAATGCCCACCTATATGTCTCCCAATAAAAGAATTGTGACCTGTGTACACATAAGCAGATCAAAGCTCGCCCTCATTGTTTTTTTTTTTAAGTCCAGGTTTCATAGCTTGCGAGATTAGGTGGAGTCTTTTCTCTCTTCCCCACTTGCATTCAATTCCCACAAGTGACATGTTGGCCCACTATGGTAAGGGTGGAAGGGTAGACACCCCCGAGATAGAGGATCATTATTGTGTGTCTCATGATGTCTGAATATTTGCTAAATTACAAGTTACTTTTGGGTGGAGTTAGGTCTAATTCTCACAAGTGACATGTTGGCCTACTATATTAAGGCTAAAAGGGTAAATGACCTTGGGATAGAAATCCCCTTCAATATCTTTAGACATGCCTTTACCTTTGTTAATTCAAAAGTAATTAGTAAGTCTGGTTTAGATGTTATTAAATATACTTTTGAAGTATATTAATAATCAATAAATTTGAATTAAAACCTAACCTAAATAACTCCAATAAATTATCTATTCTTTAATAATTATTAAAAGAAATAACAAACAATTATTTCATTATTAATACTAAATTTATAGGTGGAATTCAAAATAAATATTAATAATGAAAATGTCCCTAGGGCAGCGCAATTGACAATGACCTTCAAAATTGAATGTTATGTACCAGTGTGTTCAAGTTTCAAACCCCCCAATTTACCCATGTCTGTGGAAGGGCTCTACCTAGGCACCTACGGATTATAGTGGTAGTGGTCAGAATTGACCCCTTATTACATGAGTACGAAACCGACCCAATACCAATTACTAATTCCTATAGCCACAAAAAATATATATGTTTTAATAATGAAAAATTATTTCAATATCAATTAACTAAAATATTTATATATTATTACTTTTAATTTTTATAAAAATAATAATAATTAAAAAAATTCATTTTTTTTTTTTTTCCATTAAATAATTTCCATTTCATTACTTAATTTAATGGAATGGTGAAATTATTTCACGAATTTCATATTTTATAGAAATTAAAATATATTAAAACTAAAAAATTCAATTTCAATTACAAAAATAACATTATAATATCCACTTTAAGTAATATATTTTAGTTCACCTTTATATTTTACATAATATATATTTCATTTCAACTCTTATATAATATTATATATATATAAACATAATTTAAAATTTATTTGAATATTTATTAGTCTTTTAAAAATTATTCTAACTATGATTTTTATTTTTATTTTTTAAATTTAAAAAAATATGTTTTATGGTTTCAAAAGTGTTTACATTTTATTTGATTATAAATTAAAAATAAAATAAAAATTATTTAATTATGCTAATTCTCTGAACTAATTAAACATTCAAGATGGTTCTTAAATTTCTAGACATGACAACTTATTTATGTTTTTCTTCATTCTCGTGTGGAAAGTGTTTCCTTAGATTGTTGTTGTGTCTCTGCACTAGATTCATTTTCCCCTTTCATTTTTTTCTTAGTTTCAATGCATTACCTTTGACTAGGAGGTCTTCCATAAGTGAAACATGAGCACAATTAGCTCCAGCGTTGTTGGTACAACGCCTTCTCCTTATCTAAAATTGTGGTTGAGGAAAGAAAAATTGGAATTGTGAGCTTTAGGAATGCTTCAGATCTGTTAAATTGGCCTTTGATATTTATCAATGGAGAATCCATGGGTAATGATCACAAGGAAAAAATTGTATCTCAATGGTGTTTAATAGTTTGCCTGAATTGGGTATATCTTTTCATATCAGCAGAATGCCCATTTTATGTATCTATTAGAAGAGGTAAAAATATTGAATTTGTTTTCGAGGTTTTTTGTTTTCTTATTCTTGTTTGGGTTGTATGTTGTTTGCATTTTGTTACTATATGATGGGTTGTCTAAATATGATTTATATTGTCTTTGAATCTTCCCTTTGTAGGCTATGCTCTGCATCTTGTTTCGAAAATTCTTTGAATTCATTCAAGTAAAATTTAATATATCTTCAAAACTAAATTTCTTGTGGTTTTGGCCAATTTCATTGTTCAGACAAGCCATTATTTTTGCATATGTATGACACTACCATTTAATGAAGTCATTGCTAGCGTATATAGCTATGGTTCCTCAACTTGTGAATAAGGATTTCGTTTTAAATCAACTTTGAACATCCTTTGAACTTGTTGGACACTGATCATTCCTTCTATCCATTAGAATGATGGTTTTTTTGATAACCACATTGGGTTGGGTGTTTGATTTAATTGCCATGTTTCAAATGTAAGATTGGTGTTTGGTGTGATAGGCATATTTCAAATATAAGATTAGTTGTGATTTTGCAATTGGATTTGCATTGTTATTTGTTACTGTATGTTGATCATGTGAGTATATTTTTGTGTCCATAAGGGACAAAGAATTTATTGGGCCCTAACATAATGAGTTATGCAATATACTACATCTTTGGAATGATGTTATTGTCAATATTTTTTTCTTTGGTAGGCTTCTGTCATATTATTCCATAAAAATATCGTTTGCATTTGTTGGACATTGCACAACATGCGTCTAAATAAATTTTGTGCTCTTAAGACCCAAATAATTTATTAGTCGCTAATGTAGTGAGTTTTGCAATACGGTGCATATGGGTTTCAATAATATTGTTGTAGGTGTCCTTTCTCTTATAGGATTTTGTCACATCATTCCAAAATATATTTGTTTGCATTTAGTGGACAAAACTGTAAATGCATTTTTTTCCATGTATTGATGAACTAGTATGAATGATTATTTGTTTCTTATTTGCTAAGATTTTGTTCACAACCATACTCATCTACATCACTATATTATTAAACTACATCACTATATTATTGAATTGTCATTGTATGTTTACCCAACTAAGGACTTTGTCTATCATCATCATGTACTATTGTTAAAGGTTTTCATGAGATGAATTATGCAGAGGAGTTTAGTAGAGTAGCATTATATTTCCAATAAATTTGATCTATGAGATTTTTACCCTTGAGAACTAGATGACATATAAATATGATTGATGTGTCTAAATACATAAAGCTATTCATATTACAATGCATTATATCAAAATTGATTCTAATTTTATAAATACAAAACATCAATCTTCCAATAGTGTGGCTTACCCAAAAGAAAAAGGTGATAAAGAATGACACATCTAAAGTAGGATATTGTCTTTATAATATAACCTAAGAAAAGACGACTTACCTAAAGTAAAAAGGTGATGAAGCATGTCTTATCCAAGATATTGAATATTTCCATGATGACCATCACATAGTTTGATTTCAAAAATATTGTAATCAGATCTGCATGTGTAAAAGGGCTCATTATATTAAAATCTGAATAATCGTTGTTTTAAATTTTAAAAGGAAAAAATGGAATTAAATAAGTTAAAAATAAATAAATTTTAATTATGCATATTTTCTCGTAGTGTTAGTCATTATATGAATATTTAAAAGAGAAGGGATTGCACGAAATAAGTTAAGAAGAGGTAATTTTATATGATGTATTTATCCATATCTCCATCGAAATGGGTTAACCGTGTCACTAAGAGATATACTTGCAAAATTCGAGTTAAATGGGGTTTTGAAGGTAATGTTACTATTAAAATTAAATATATCATTAAAATTTTAAATTATTTAATTTTAAAATAATGTTATTCAATTTCTCATTTTGAAGGTTTCTCTGATTCGTTTTTTTTATAGGTATATTTTTCGGTAAATACATATTAAAAGTATAATTTAAATAATAAAACATATAATTTTAATAAAAATTAGATTATTAAATTTTGAAAAAACAAAACATAAAATAATTATGAATTTATATTTTTGTAGTTATTTGTCATTGTGTAAAAATGATTTACGGAGAAAACTGTTTGACAAAGAGGTGTAATATATGATGTTTTTTGTGAACATTCCACTTATCATCAGAGACAAGTAGCAATAAACATATATGAAGAGTAGGTGGTCTAACCAATACATAAATAAGGAAGATGTCGTGAGAGACAAGTAGCAATAAACATATATGAAGAGTAGGTGGTCTAACCAATAAATAAATAAGGAAGATGTCAATGAGAAAATAGAATAAATAGAAAATGAAAATTTTAATTAAAAGAAAAAAAGTCAAAAACATAACGAACAAAAAAATTGGAATTAAGAAGAGTGATTATAAATCTTAATTTAAAATTGGAATTAAGAAGAATAATTATAAATCTTAATTATAAATTATTTTTTAAAACAGCGAACAAGAAGGAGTGCCTTACTCTATCAAAGGCGTTCGCTAAGTCAAGCTCTAACACAAATCCTTTCTCTTGCTTGGATAGGCTCGAGTGGATGGCTTCTTGAACCAGAAGGATGGAGTCATGTATATGTCTATTGGATATAAACGCACCTTGAATTTCAGATATCAGGGAGGGGAGAAAAGGCTTGAGTCTCATAGCTAGGATTTTGGTAAAATTTTGTAAGAAGAATTGCAGAGGGATATGGGTCGAAACCTAGAGAAGGAGGTGGGCCGATTCTCCTTAGGGATGAGAGCGAGGAAAGTGGAGTTGGTGAATCCTCCCAATTTTCCTTTTCGTTGCACCCATCTAAACATCTTTACTAGATCTTTCTTAATCAAGTTCCAAAATTCCCTATAGAAGCAAATGGGAAATCCGTCAGGCCCAGGTGCCTTGTCTGGATGCAGTGTCCAGATTGTTCTTTTGATTTCCTCTTCGTCGATTTCACTATTTAGAATATCATTCAGCTCCTTGGTGACACCCTTGGGCAAGTGCTGAAGCAAATCTGAATAATCTTCTGCCCCTTGGAGTTCAGTTAGCAGGTCACTGTAATGTTTGGAGGTAGCCTTCTTTATGGCCTCTTGAGTGCTGCGCCTATTTCCTTCGCTATCTATGATTGTATTTACATTATTTCTGAGCTTTCGAGCAGTGGCATGTTTATGGAAATAAGCTGTATTTTTGTCTCCCCCTTGTAACCATAATTGCCTAGATTTAATTCTCCACTTAATTTCTTCCTCTCTATTGACATGAGCTAGCTGCTCATGCAGTGCGTTCTCCTGATCTTTATATTGCTGAGATAGACCTTGCTCTTCTATCTTGGTTTGCACATCTTCTAAGTCTTTTTTAACTTTCTTTTTTGTCTCCTCTGGTTCCTAATAACTATCTCTGGCCCAATCTTTGAGTGCCTTCTTGACGTTCTTTATTTTGGTCTCCCATATGAAACTTGGCAACCCCTCCACATGCTGTCTCTAGACAGCCTCAACGATCGCTCTAGCTGTGGGATTTCGGGTCCATAGAGGGCTAAATTTAAAGGGAATCAGACCAAGAGAGAGATGTGTCCCTAGATTTAAGGAGATAAGATAGTGATCGGAGGCAGAAGTACTGAGAATGTTGGTATATCCAGCAGAAAAAGTTGTGAGGAATGATATATTAACCAGAAATCTGTCAAGGCATTCCATAATGTTGCCACTTCCTATTCTTCGATTGCTCCAGGTGTATTTGCGGTTTTTTGGAATTATGTCCACTAATTCATTCTCCTGTATAATTGTTTCCAGATGGTTTCTGAAAGGATGATGAGCAAAATTTCCTCCTCTTTTTTCATTAGCATGCAGAATCAGATTAAAGTCTCCAGCGACTATGAGATTTGTAGTGCTTTCACCTTCAATGCTTTCCTTCAAGTTGTCCCAACATATTTCCTTTTCTTTGTAATGATTGGGTACATACACATTGTATATGACTACGTTTCTATCCCCTGTTCTGCTTTCAAGATTGGTTCTGATCCCATTTTGGTTGATAATGGTGGAGTTGCAAATCCATCTATGGTTGTCCCAAATGGTGACTATCCCTCCAGAGGCTCCTCTAGAGCTGCTAATACTTCCTAAGTACTGCTTCTGATGATCTATGATTTTTTTCATTTCTTGTTTCTCTTGTTTTGTTTCTTGAATCGGCATTATTTCAGGTTTCTCATTGTAAAGTAAATCTCTGAGGGCTGCTATTTTGGAGGGGTGCCCCAATCCCCTGCTATTCCATGATAGGATTTTCATCATGATGCATTGGGTGTGCGGAGAGGTGCTCGCCTCTCTTGATCTTTGCCAGTCGCCTCTTTCTCATGGTGTCCAATGATGAAGGATTCCATTGGAGTTTGAATGCCCATAACAATGTCCTTCTGGGCGTTCTCATCTCTGTGTTGCTTGGCCGATTTTCTACCAGGTCCTATTTTCTTATACGTATCACTTGTTGCTCCATGTTCTTTTGAGGAACTCCTGGTGGTCCTTGTAAGGGGCGCATCAAGGGAGGGCTGAGAAGAGGAGATCGGAGGCAAATGGGAATCAGAGGGCTCTGAAGCGGGATTGTCAGGAGTGGGATCCTCAGTGGATAGGATAAGAAAGGGGTTGGAGGAGGAGGGGATAGGCGGATCTTGAGAGAGGCCAAAGGGGAAGGGAGGAGGGGAAGGGGGGTGCTGGATGGAAGGTCCAGGAATGTTAGAATTCAGAGCAGGTTTGGAGGGGGGGATAGATTTCTTTTTTTTGACACGCTCCCAATGTCCATCTTGCTCTTCATTATCAATGTTAACAATTTTAGTGCATCTATTCGCAAAATGTCCATATTCATGACATACCTTACACTTGAATGGTATCTGCTCGTAATCCAGCTGCTGAATATGGCTCCAATCGTCCACTTTTAGCTTTATAGCTTCAGGTAGTCCTCTTCCTAGATCCACCTCGACACAGATCCTTGCACAGGCTTGCATGTTGTCCTTGGGCTCGCTTCTATCGATGTATTTGCCAACCGCATTCCCTATTGCCTTAACAGATTCGTCTCCCCAGCAATGTAGCAGAAGATGGGGAAGATGAACCCAAACTAGAACAGCATTGGGGATGTCCAGCTCCAGATCAAAATCAGGGGTCCATTTATTAAGATAGAGACCTCTGGAATCCATGAAGTAAGGCCCGTTTCTAAAGATCAGATCCTTGTCTTCTTTAGATTCAAAGTGAAATGTGTAATAGCCTTTCCCACAAAATCTTATTGATATTTTCCCCGGGATCTTGTCAGACCAGTTGCGTTCTACCCATCTTTGCATAGTTCTTGGTGATGGCCATAACCCAGTAAATTGCCCGATGAGTCATTTCTCAGCCAAGGAGAGTGTTGCCATGCGAGGAAGAGTTAGGGGAAGCTGGACTTCCTGAAGAATGTCAAGTTTCATTACGAATTTCGAGATTGCAGGTCTGGGGTGCAGAGGAGGGAGAGATTTTACCAGATCTGAGAAGGCTTTCTCAGGATCCTCCTGAGATGAATCTAGGGGGCCATGGCTGAGGCCAAGGCCCAGATCGCTGCGATGCTGGGGCCGATCCGTTGGCTATCTCTGGCTGCGTGCGCTGCTCCCAATCGCCGCGCTCGATTGGTGCTAGCTCTCTTCTCCCGACCTTAATTATAAATTATTATTATTAGGGTAATTACTATAATATTAATTTATTATTAGAATAAACTAATAATTTATTTGATTTCATTATTATAAATTAAAATTTATAGCCTTTTTTGTCACTTATTTTTTAACGCTTTCTTTAATTCTCCTTTTAATTAAAATTCGTTTTTCTATTTATTTTATTATTTTTCCCAACGTGTCTCCAACATCTTCCTTATTTATTTATTATAAACTATGTTTATTGCTTCTGTTCTCGATGATGACTAAAGTGTTCACCGGAAACGTTTACCTCTTCTACACCATAAAATATTTGGTCTTTCTGCATCAATTTTAAATAAATCTCTAAACATTTAAAATCACATAAATATAAAATATTACGAATTTAAAATGTATAAGTAATTTGTAAATATATATGTAATCAAATTTTAGGTTTGGAGTATGTCTTAATTTTTTTTGCTTAGCTAAGATCTTGTTTTCTTCGGAAATAAGGAAATAGGTTAATGGACCAAGCCCCACAAATATCTGGCAAAAGGAAAGTCTTCCCTCTAATGATATCTGGCAGAAGGAAAGTCTGTTCTTATGAACCACCAGGAAGTAATTCCAAGTGATGTGGTTTTCATTGAATAACTATAATGAGCCAACCTGTGTTAGCGATAGAATCTAGTGATAATTTTCACACTTCGAGACACAATTACCTGCCCACCTTCCTAACTTCAACCCTTAAAGAAACAAATACCTCTCAAGGACAAAATTGAATAATAAATTAAAATTTAATTTGTAAAATTTGAATAATTAATGTTTTAAATATATATTATAAAATAGTTAAAAATAAAAAATAAAAATAAATACATTATAGGATCAAATTCCAACTAAAAGGGATAAAAACATTGCACCTCTCCATAACACATTTAACATTGGAGTTGTCTATAGTGTTACTTTTTGGGCTTTCAAGTGTCGGAATCGAAAAATTTGAGGTGAAGTCAAACTTGATTTGTGTTGTTTAAACTAATTTTTTGACTAAAAATTTGAGGTGAAATCTTGACTTTTGTTATTTAAACTGATTTTTTGACTGTATATATGGTTTCAACACCTTGATAAACCCTAAGGCACTTGGATTGTGCAGAAGTTACCCATCAACCTTGTGATTTGAAAAAATTCTTGCTAGATTTAAAAAAATTAAACTAAAAAAATTATGAAAAAAACTTCCAAAAAAATCACTAACTATATGTGGAGGCTACACCAACCATACCACCACCTAACAAACTGCATGAGAATGATAAAATTATTCAAATACCACGTAGCCCGTAAGTGTCACTTTCTAATGATAAAGCTGGTGAAATACCACATAGCCAAAAAGTTTCACTTTCCAATCATAAAGTCGATGAAATACCACATAGCCAAAAAGTTTCACTTTCTAATGATAAAGTTGGTGAAATACCACAGCCAAAAAGTTTCATTTTCTAATGATAAAGTTGGTGAAATACCACGTAGCCAATAAGTTTCACTTTCGATTTCAATGTAGTGCAAAGCGTCTATTTTTGGACATGCCATCTAAATATGGCAACGGGATATTTTGAAAAACCGCTCTCTTATTTAAATTAATTTTTCCAATCAAGGCCGTTGTTTATAATGTGATTTTTTGAAAGTTTTTCTGGTGAGTTTTTTGTCAAAATCCGGTAACAATTTATTGGAATCGCAAGTTTGTAGTTTCTGCACAATCAAAGCGTCCCAGGGATTTTTCAGGGTGCTGAATTCAAATATACAGTTAAAAAACCATTTTAACTGCAACAAATCAAGATTTAACCTCAATTTCTTCGGCGGAATTCCGTCACCAAAATCTCCAAAAAAATCTTATTATAAACAACTCCATTTCAAACCAAAGAAAAATAAAAAATTTCGCCTCATTAGACTGCAGCTTCAGGTTCCAAGGCTTATGCGCTGCCGTATTTTCGGACGTCAGAAGGAGCCGTTCAGCGTCGTAATGCCCATGTCCATCTCCCGCCGTCAGCGCAGACGCGAGGTTCAGCCAGCCATCGCGGGCCAGCTGTAAAAATCCACCTCAGCTCTGCTTTTCTATATATATATATAGAGAGAAAGGTACTCTTAGTTCCCCTTATCCACTCCCTTCTCACTCCTTCATTGAGCTCAGCGTAAGTTTTACAGTTCGCTCCGCTTTTGACGAAAGGCTTCCATGGCTCCTAGAGATCGGGAATGTGATGGTAGCAAGAAAAGTATAACCGATGGCAATGCCAATGCACCGAAGAAATCCATTGGCGTCATAAAACATAAGTCGGGCCCTCCGGAAAGCGCATTTTGAATCAATAAGTCGAAACCATTTAAAACAAAAAAAAAAAAAAATTGGTCAAAACTCCCAGACAACTATAAAGACATAGACCTACAATTTATCTAAATCAAAAATTTAAAATATTGTATTAATAAACTTAAAAGACATAAATAAAAAATTAAATATTTATATTTTGGTTTCAATTAAAATTTAATTACTAATATAAATTTTAATTAAAATAATATATTTTTTAATTAAATTAAATTTTAATATATAATAAATTTTATATCTAAAAAAGATAATTCACAAAAGTTCTAGTTTGATTTTATATAAATTTCATTCCAGAAATATACTTGTAAAAAAGCACCTTAAAACTTTCCAATTAAACTACTTTAAATTAAACTAAACTTATATAGAAATGCAACCATCTTTATATTACAGTCTTCATTTTATCATGGATGAACATTTTCCTCATATATAAATTTTCAAATTTTGGTTCATATCTTATCTTTTGTTAACAGGAATATGATGCACATTTGTTTTTTTATTTTTACAGTTGTACGAGCTGCCAAAAATTAATAAGTTAAAGTTGAAGACTTTTTAGCCAAAATTTAGCTAAATATAACCAAACCTATAAGTCAATATATATCCAAGCGTATGTGCGCATAAATAAATATATAGCCAAAGCTAACTAACCACATAATTAGAGAGTGATTAAATACACTGCCAACGAGACAGATATGCAAATTATACAGTTCCGTGCGTAAACGGAAACTACATTTATGTGAATGTGCCCCCAATTTCCCAACTTCCGCCCTTTGGCCTAATTTTTCAACTTCACAACTTCAACCGTCGGAGAAACAAAAACCTCTGGACAACAAAGTACGGCTATTGGGCGACACCCGAAGCAACCACTCTTCCGGATTTAATGATGGTGATTCTTATTTTCAAATTTATAGAAAAGTTATTGCGTCTTGACATGCATGAGAAATAGCCAGATATAACACATGCGAGGTAATGACTAGAGAAAAAAAAGCAAAAAACGGCATGTTATATGGGGCTATCTCCAGCGCATGTCAAAAGCAATAACTTTTCTATGAGGTTGGAAATAGAAATCTCCTTAATGATGTGGAGTTGTAATAGCATGGAGTTGAAGTTTAATGGTAAAATGTGTTTTCTAATTAATTTTTTATTTAACAATGTAGGCTTGTAATAGCATGTAGCTGAAATTTAATGGTAAAATGTATTTTTTAATTAATTTTTAAAAAATAACCAATTTTAAAATTAAATTATAATATTAAAATTTCATTATTTTTCATATAAATAATATATTAAAATAAATAAATTTAAAATTCCAATGCAAAACATGTATATTGCAGTACTACCACAATACATTTAACAATGTGCAGAGGCTGGAACAACACATTTAACAATGTGCCGAAGCTAGAACAATATTGTCACAGCAGTAGTGTTGTCACCAAACATTTATCGATGGCAGTATTTTATTGGTATATGTTTTTGATGTTTTTGTGGTATATTATTTGGTTTAATTTGATTAAAATTTTGAGGAGTTATGAGGATTATAAATTTTAGCTTTAAGTTTTCCATAATTAATTGTCTCATAAAATTTTCAAAATGCTAATCTATATATAATAAAAAATAGAATAAATCATTATAATAATTTTTTTTTTGAAAAAAAAATTTGATAACTAAAAAATGTGAGGTGGAGGAGAAGAGAGGAAAGAGTAAGATAGTCTAAAAGGACTTTAAAGTTGTAGAAAAAAGAGAAAAAAAAGTAAAGTAGTCTAACTTGAATTCAAAATTGTCCAAAAAATCATGGAAAATCCGGTTACTTTTGTTTAAATCTAAATTATAATTATTAAACTTCAACATTTCAATTGTCTTGAAATTTGTCAGGTGTTAAATTCTTTTCCACCATCAAAAATATATTCAAAACATTACCAAATTTTATACATTTTGGACCATCCAAAGAAATTTGCTGGCTAGATTAACCAGGCCGAAAAGAATATAATAACGAGGAAGACGCCTCGTTAGATTGCAGATTGAGGTCCCAAGGCTTATGCGCGGCCGTATTTTAGGGTATCAGACGGAGCCGTTCAGCGTTGTAATGCTCATCTGCCGCTGTAAGCGCAGACTCGAGGTTCGGCCAGCCCTCGCGGGCCAGCTGTCAAAGTCCACCTCAGCTCTGCTTCGCTATAACTAGAAAGGGACTCTTAGTTTCCCGTCCCCGCTGCCTTGTCACTCCTTCGTTGAGCTCAGCCTACGCTTTTCCGTTCGTCTTGTTTTGACGAAAGAATTCCATGGCTCCCAGAGATCTGGAAGGCGATGGCAGTAAGAAAAGTGTAAAAGATGGCAATGCCAATGCCCCAAAGGAAATCCATTACATTGGCGTCAGGAAACGTAAGTGGGGCCATTACGCGGCTGAGATACGAGATCCCCTCAGGAAATGTAGCGTTTGGCTGGGCACCTGGGACACCGCCGAAGAGGCAGCAAGAGAATATGACAGAGCCGCCAAAGTTCTGAAAGCACCAAATGCCAAGATCAACTTCCCCTCTCCTAACAATCTCAGATGCAGAACGCAGAGCCGAAGCGCTGCGCACGACAACTGGACAGCCATTCATCCGGTATCGGCCTCAGCGACAACCACAAGCGTTCCGGTCCCTCCGCTTATTCCTGAGGTTCGGCATCTTAATATTTATAACCAAATCAATAATAAGGTTCTAACCAGAACCGTGAAGCCTGAAAAGAAGAAGCCCTGGACACACCCTTACCTGAATGTTGGGGCGGCAATGCAGAAAGTGGGCAATGAAAATGTGAGAACTAATAATTCTAACGAAAATCCTCACTATAGCCCTAGTTTTTCCATCAATTTTGTCGACAGCGGTGCGGATCTTCTGCAGCAGCCAGCTGTGGCAGTGACTTTGTTCGGGAGGATTGTGGGGACTCAGATCAACACACATCAAGGCCATGAGTTGGTAGGAGCAGCCTCAGGGCCGAAGAATCTACTTCATGCAACCTCTTATTGTGATTTTTCTTCCACTTCCAGAGCTGTAGACACCCAGCACCTTCCTCCTGAAGTCAAGAAAGCGACTATGCGGTCCCTCGATCTGAATCTCCCAGCAAAAGATGATGAAGACATGCATCTCTCTGTCTCGCCTCCTGCTGTAGACACCCAGCACCTTCCTCCTGAAGTCAAAAAAGCTACTATGTGGTCCCTGGATCTGAATCTCCCAGCAGAAGATGAAGAAGACCTGCAACTCTCTGCATGGCCTCCTGCGATTAAAGCACTGTCCCCATTGGGATTCGATTTAAATCTCCCCGAGCATGCAGAAAAATATGATTAATGTGTTTTCTGTCTCTTGGATTGGATCTTATAACAAAATCTTCTGGGAGACCCATGACCTTAGTTAATGGCAAATATTAAGCATGCAATAAGCCAATATGAATGGCTTAGTGTTTTTCTTCCTATCCGCGGAATATCATTTTATTATCACTTTATTCACCAACACGATGGAAAAGCCGTAAACCAATAATTGGCTTGCCTTCAGATATTCAATTGGCTTGCCTTAATACTTATGATATTCATGCTTATAGTACTGAGATTTAAGGCCTTGGTTGTACTGAAATCTGAAAGTGGTACGAAATTCTTCATGTTACCAATACAATACGGAAACTATATTGCTACATTTTTGACAATCAACTTTGTAGTTCCAAGCTGTGGTTGTGAATTCTTGGTCTGTGCTTTTGGCTTACATTTCACTTTCAAACTTTGAAATTCAAACATCGTCACCAGCCTCAAGGTAATACTTACGCTCAAAGTTTATATGCACATCAATTAAATTGTTGACAATACTACGTGTTTCAAATAAGTTTGGGTCATAAGTTTGCTCCAAGGTTGTACACAAGGATGTTTATGAAAATCAAATCTTTTGCAAACTTCAAAACTTTCGTGGTGGAAATTAAACAGTGGTGTAGAAAGTTGATCTTTGCATATTCATTCATTTGTTCAGCGATTACATCTAATTGCATTTATATTTACTGAGTAAAGTAGTTGCATCCATATATACAGAATATTGATTTATTAGGTTGTTCATGAAATAGTTCCAAACAACAGATTTTGTTCATGAAGGCATGAGAATTGTAGAAAGTTAAATTCGACTGTGAAAACTTTACTGCATGGGTAAATCAGATACTAGTTTGAAAAAGACGCACCGAAAGAGTCATATTGCATTACACGTTCAACCGCCAACAGGTTTACAAGTAAAAAATGGTACTGGTTAGGAAGTTTCATTGCTCTTCGATCTGAAATGGGAAACATATAGCTTCGTTTTCACTTTAGTGTATGCTTTAGGTTTCTGCAGGGTCAAAATCAGGAATGATTTTTTTGGTAAATAGTTGATTAAAAAACTGTAAGAAGAAAATTTTATTACTGATTTAATTTTTTTTGAATTAATGGAAAGTTAAGGACTAACCCTAGATAATAAAAAAAAAAAAAAAAAAAATAAATAAATAAATAATAAATATTCAGTTAAAAAAGATAGTATATATTTTCATGTTAGCTTGAGATGAAGTTTGAAATTTTTGTTTTTTTTCCTTTTAAGAATTTTTTCTAAGCCTTTTTCCCTTTCTCTTCTTAGAGTTTATGATTGGTATTCGATTCCCTTCTTAGAGTTTGTAAGAGTTTGTAATTGGTATTTGATTGAGCCTTGGTGTGACTTTTAATTTTTAGGTTAAGGAAATGGTAGTAGCCTTGGTTATTTCCCAAACTACTCTTGTAATAAACGAATTGTGGTGAACTATGATAAATCTTTATTTGCTAAATTGTTATAACTACCTTTAATTCATATGAAACCACTTTTTTATATATATTTGAATTTACGTAAATAAATCTTTTTTATACTTTTATCCTTATAAATTTCTATGTATATTAATGAAATTATTGGCATACTTTGAGTTTCAAATTTGTTTAGTAGTGAAGTTTAATAATGAGAAGGGAATTTAATTATGTGTATATATAGATGTTATTTCTATATCTATTGGAATTGTTTATAATCAGATTTTTTTTTTTTCTAATTATAATTTAATAGAGATATAATGTTTTATTGCTTTGGTAGAGATATAATTTTTTTTTGTGAATGTAACAATGATTATCAATAAAATAAAATTGAATAAAGAAAAACATAACTAAATTAACAATGATTATTGTAATAGTAACTAAAGTAACAGTAACAATGATTATTGTATAAGTGAATTGAAACTAGAAAATATTAATACATTTAAATCATTTAGACTTAAAAATGTAAAACTAAGATTCTATTCAAATTTTAATAGGACTCAAAGACAAATAAACAATAAAATCACCGAAAAAAAATCATCAACTCAATAAACAATTAATAAATCTTAAAAAAAGAAACAACTGATTAAACAACTACCAATTGCTAAATAGTGCACTCATTTCATGATAGAATTGAATTCTTAGTGCATAAAATTATTATGGAAGTTAATATTCCCGGCATATTCACTTGAAATTTGTCAAACATGAAATTACAAAGCTACAAATAATTAATGTATATTACATATGAAATGGATGTGAAGAATAAATATTTTCGACAATTGTAATATTTTATATGAGCCTAGATCCATCTTAACCTAGGATATATCAAGCCCCAAGAGGGATCAAATTTATGGAGGTGCATCTATATCCCTTGTCACTCCCTCTCTCTTTCCACCTCCATCTCTTTATGTCTTTTTTCTTGGTTCTCTCTCCCCCTCCCTGTCTCCTTCCTTCTCTCAAGTCCTCTCTCTCTTTACCTTTCCCTCCCACGTGGCTCTGTCTCCCCCAATCACTCACTCGCTCTTCCTCTCTCTCTACTGTCCAACTTTGTCATCATATCCCTCTCTCTCGCCTTCTCTCACCTCCAGTCTCTTCTCCTTCCTTTTAACTTCTCTTATCTCCTCTCCCCTCACTCTCTCTTCGTCTCTCCCTTGTCACTCCCTCTCTCTCTACCTCTCTCTCTCTATGTCTTTTTTCTTCCCTCCCTCTCTCCCCCCCTCTAACTCCATCTATCTCCCTCCCTCTCACCTTCTCCCCCTCCCCTCCTCTCTCTCTTATGTCTCTCCGTCTCTCTCTTTGGGCCTCGAACTCTATCAATATCTCCCTCCCTCTCTCCTTCTCTCCCCCCATCTCTCTCTATCCATATGATCTATAATTTTCACTCTATGTAATCAATGATATATCTAAGGTCTAATATATTTTATGTTTTAATTCCTTATTGTGAAATTAGTTATGATATTTTGGCATATGGTATTGGTAGGCCATGGTATTTGCCCATAGCATTGTAGAAAAACCTATTTACAAGTTGATAATATCCATGGTAAAATGAGGGTGAATATCCACGGTTAAGAATATTGTTATAATGTAAATTTATTTTAAGTATTAAGTTTTTATGTGCTTATTAATTAAAATTAAATATGATTATGGAATCATTATTAGTCCTTACCAAGGAAGGACTCTAACAATATATTTGTGTATTGATCACTATTAATTTAGCATTGACCAATGCAAATTATAATGCTTAAATCTATTTTACATTCATATGGTAGCCCCAACTAGATAGGATCCAATACCCCTCTATATAAATTATATTTTCCACTACGAACAAGGATCCACCACTACTACAATTATTTGATAGCCACTACTAGCTAACAAGGCACCACTTTTTGAAAGTTGCAACCTCCATAATCACTATCGACCATCCTTTCATGCATTTTTAGATTGGGCCCAAATTATTACATCAACATAAACCTCTCTCTCCAAACAAATCATCAATACAAGTTCATTAACAACACTCTCTATGTCAACAATCAACAACAAAAATTGACTCAACATTCACTCTAACCTAACCCAAGCATCAATATCACAACCTCTTCCCTCTGGTCAACACTTAAACTTGCTCTCAATCATACAATAGACAACACTCTTACCAAACAACTCCTCAAGAATAACCCCTAGAAATGAACTCACTCAGCAGTATGTAAGACCTAGCATCATATCAAGATACCTCTTGCTCAACCATACATAATTCTCTCTCACAAGCAAGTGTACATGGCATAAATAACAATACATGGAAATATAAATTCTTAGTTAGAAATATAAATTATTTTCTTCTATATAATGAGTGATCACTACAATGATAAGGCTCAAAGCATCTATGACATATGAACGATACAACAATATCCTACTAACCCCAAATTCATCATTCCCTACAACATTTTAGTACATTTGTTCCAAAATTGTTTGCTCAATTATGGCTACCATTGACCCTGCAAATCACACTTCATACAACAAGAGGTTGATACCACTCCACTAAGGTATACATCTTATTAGGTGCACACTCCTTCTAACCTCTAATTGCACAGCCACTCGATATGCCATCCTTTGAATACATAGAAAACCACACACTAATTTCTATAGGTATAAGAAATGTGACATATCTTCCATGGGATCACTCTATTCTTGACCTATAACATGCACTGGGATATTCTTAATATGCCAAACATACTCGCAATCTAGTAAACTTCAACGCTTAGTAATTAAACTATAACAACCATGCATCTTGACTATACTTTGACTGTAATTAAAACCTCACTCAGATTTCATTCATTGCTCAGGTGATTCTCATCGATCTGCTACAAGATTTGCACACCATGTACTAGACAAAGAGCTAGAAGCACAAACATTTAACCTTGTTGCCAAAAAATCTAAATCAACTAGATCAAAAATAATTATTTCATTCCATGATCAGATCAAACAATCACTCATAATTTTAATGCATTTACACCTTTATGATACCAATTCAAACTCATTACCAAACCAATTCTCTTATGAACGTCGCAAATCAATTCAATTACTTCGATCACTGGGAATTCCATGGGAAATTAGATTGGTTTGGCCTCTGTTTTTCTTTTCTTCATTTATAGGTAATGCCATGAGCAATGAAGGGAAAGTCTATGACAATGTCACTGGTATACCATGACAAGCCTGCAATAGTGCCGTGTGGATAGTGTGACAAGCCCATGAAAAACTCTATACAATTAGAAACCTAAAAGGATCATTGCCCATATTCACTGCCAAATTCAACAACATCATCATCCCACTACAAAGGATTAGTTCAATCACTTGTAGCATCAACATCATGCTACAACAACAATACAACATCTCACACACTAAACACTTGGTGTCCACATCATCAAACCATGAAAAAATCATCATTAGACATTAATTCTGACTTGCCACAATGACAACAATATCCCCCTTTCCAATGATGGAAACCATGTGCAAACATCCAGCCATTGGTATTTCTCTCTCCCCCTTTGACATCAATGAAAAAGGGTAACATCTTGGGAGGTAGATCAAACATGCCAACATTTTCTCATAAAACCACTAATTAGAAACCAACTTGCCAAAAGCATACTTGTCCTTCTTTATCTAAAGATTTAGTAGGAAATCCAACCCAACAATAACAACTGTCCATTCTTTACAATAATGACTTTTAGAAACACCTTGGTAATACACATTAATACTTATTTTGCATACATCTTCAATCATAAGGTGAATAATTAACTGGTCCTAGTGACTAAGATGCTATTAACAACACTAAGAAAAGTCCTCATCAACAATAGTCTTCTGAACAATATGTCAAACCTTGGTAGAAAAATTACACTAACACAACAATAAGGTTGATTCAACTATACATTAGCAATAACATTAGCTAACACACTCTCAATCTTCTGCGAAAAAGCACGACAAAGCAGCTTATGACAATACAATAAACTGGAAATGATTTTTAGCAATACATCTCCTCATCAATATAGCATTATATCATCAATGAGGCTCAAAGAGATACAACCATAGTTCTTCTTAAGACTTCATACTCCTACAACAAAAACCATAACTCTAAAGAACAAGTTAGAAAACATCATAAAATCATTCACCATCATCAACATATATTCATATAATCAACATAAGATGCAACACAACAAAATTCTCTTGAAGGAGTAGCCAAAATTGTTATGCTCTTGACTTGTGAGAAGATTCCAGAATACCAAATATGCACAAAATAAAACCCACAACATGAAACAAAATGAGAAAAAACAACAAGCATTTTATTATTCAGAGATGAAAGCAATGCTCACATACCTCTTCGTGGGGGAAACCTCTAGCAGAGTAGAGCTTGATTACAAAATAAGACACAACATTCCACAATGGGGAGTCTCTATCCTTTATATAGGATTCATACATACAATACCATGGGTTATTACCATGGTTCTCTCAATACCATCTATCTAATACCATGGCCCATTTGCAACTAACTGTGGTCCCTTTCTTAAATGTGGGTCAACCACTTACAATTATTAATATGGGCTTTATTGACTCTTTAACTAACTATAACTATAAATTGAACCTATTACACAAATAAAGGGGTTAGAGTTCGACCCTAACATGCCCTCGCCCATGAAAGGAAGCCTTGTCCTCAAGGTTGAAGCTGCAAAAACTACAGAAGAATAGTGGCTGGTTCTCAGGTCACCTCTTTAGGAGAGGTGTCTTTCCACTTGACGAGGACTTCCTTGATCGTGCAACTGCCCAGATATCATTCTCATGTATCGTGAACCTATTCAGGTTGATGCAAGAGTGAACCTTCTTCATCCAGTTCAGGAAGACTGGTTTGAATTCTGCAATCTTTCCCCACTACTTTCTTGAGGCATGATGCATGGAGGACTGGATGGATTTTTGAAGTTGGTGGCAATGCTAGATTGTAGGTGATTGCTTCAATGCATAGCAATATTTGATAAGGTCCGTAGAATTTTGAAGCTAATTTTTAGCATCCCTTTTCTTTGGGCAATGTTTTCTTATATGGTTGAAGCCACGAGAATACATGATCCCCTTCTTGAAATGTGTGCTCTGAATGATGTTGGTATGCCTATTTCTTCATGCGATTCTAAGCTTGATTGAGATTATCTTTGATCTCGGCAAACATGGCTGCATTGTTCTATAGGAGTTGATCCATTTCTTTCACCTTAGAGCATCCAGGGATATAAGAAGTAGGTGAAGGTGGGAGTGGACGATACACTACTTCATATGGAGTCATCTTTTTGGTTGCATGATAGTTAGTATTATACCACCATTCAACTAGAGGTAGTTACTGTACCCATTGATGTTTCTTTTCTGAAGTGAAGCACCTTAGGTATGTCTCCCAACATTTGTTGACTGCTTTAGTTTGACCATCTGTTTGGGGATGATAGGAAGTACTTAGTTGGAGTTGGGTTCCTTGTAGCTTGAAAAGTTCTTGTCAAAAGCTACTGGTGAAAGTAGGGTCACGATCAGATACAATGGAAGTGGGAATGCCATGTAGTTTGAAGATTTGGTCCATGAACGCTTGAGCCACCAAAGTGGGGTTAAATGGGTGGGGTAGAGCACAAAAAAGACTGAATTGTTGCCTAACTTTGAAAGACTAGTAATGAAATCCATAGAAACATCCATCCAGATTGAGGCAGGGATGGGAAATGGTTGTAAGGTGCCTCGTGACTTGACCGTTTTTCCTTTGTGGTGTTAACACACATCATATTCATCTACAAAAGTAAGAACGCCAATTTTCATTCATGTCAAAAAGAAAGAATGACGAGTGTGAGCATAAGTCTTCTGAAAGCCTGCATGACCTATAGTGGGAGATGAGTGCAACTTTGCCAAAATGAACATTTTGAGGGTGGATTTCGGTGATATAACTACACTATCCTTGTGTAAAAGAATTTCTTCCTTCCAAGAGTAGCCAACTGAGGAATGATGATCGGCTCTCAAGTTATTAGTGAGTTGGGGGAGAGAGGGAGGTGAAAACCATTCCTTGTGGGCTTATTCAATCCAATCTGGTATGGGAACAGAGATTGATAGAAGGGTGCTCTCATCCTCAAATTGGCATGATAAAGTATCTGCTACTACATTGTCACGCCTTTTCTTGCAAATTATCTCATAATCATATGCCAACATTTTGGCTAGCCATTTATTTTGCTGGGGTGAGGATAAACGTTGCTCCAAAAAATATTTGAGGATTTGATGGTTTGGGCAGATTTGGAAACGCTGCCCCAATAAGTATGGTCACTAGGTATCGACTGCATGTAAGATGACCATCATCTCCTTCTCATAGGTGGATTTTCCAAAATGTTTCCCACTCAGTTGTTGGTTGGTGAAAGCCAAGGGTCGACCTTCCTACATTAAGACAACACTAGTACCAATACCTAAAGCATCACATTCAATCACAAAAGATTTGGTGAAGTCTAGCAGTGCTAATACCAGAGTGGAACACATGGCTTGTTTGAGACCCATAAACACTCGTTGTGCTGCATTAGTCCATAGGAATGAATTTTTTTCTAGAATATTAGTCAGGGGTCTAGCAATGTGGCCATAATTGTGGACAAATTTGCGATAGTAGACAATGAGACCCAAGAATCCCCTCAAACTCTTCAAGCTTTTTGGTTGGGGGAAATATTGTATTGCCTGTATCTCTTTGGGATCCACCTGGACACCTTCATGTCCCACAATGTGGCCCAAATACTTGACTTCCTTCATGCCAAAAGAGAACTAGGACAATTTCACAAATAATTTATGATTTCGGAGCAACTACAAGAGCAGGTCTACATGCTGAAGATGTTTTTCCCATGTGAGATTGTAGATGAGAATGTCATCAAATAAAATGAAGACAAATTTTTGGTGATAATGTTTTAGTAGGTGATTCATGAGGCTTTGAAAATTGGATGGGGCATTACAGAGACCAAATGACATGACCAAAAATTCATAATGGCCTTCATGAGTATGGAAAGTAGTCTTGGGAATGTCTACTTATTTCATGGGTATTTGGTGATAGCCAGAGATAAGATCTAGCTTAGTAAAGGATTGAGCACCATGTAGTTCATCCAGAAAATTGTCAACAACTGGGATAGGGAATTTTTATTTGACTGTGAGCTTGTTGAGGGACATGAAGTCTGGACGCATGTGCCAATCCCCATCTTTCTTGAGCACCATGTCAACTGGTGATGAATAAGGACTGATGGTAGGAAAAATGACACTGACTTCAAGCGGTTCCTTGATGATTTTTTAAATTTCATTCTTTTGGGCGAAAGGATATCGATATGGCCACACATTCGCTTGTTGTGGCCCTGGGACCAAACTGAAGCTATGATCACGTTATCCTCTAGAGGGTGGAAGGTCCTTAGGTTTGTAAAATACATGTTGGTGTCGATTCGAGACTTGTTGCGTGTCAGGATGAATATGAAGAATAGTGGCCTCGATGGCCTAGATGGGATTAAATTGGGCGATAACTCCATGATGGCCCTTTTTCAACAAATTTTTGATTCGATGAGAGCTGATGATAGAAGGAGCACCTGCCTGGAGTCCACGAAGGGTATGCATGTGGTAATTCTGCTTAAAGCTCATATATAACTCCTGGAAGTCCATGGTGATTGGGCCTAGTGTGCAACGCCATTCAACACCCAAGAAAATGTCACAACCACCCATGTTAATTGTAAACATGTGGGTCTTTAGGTGGTAATCTCCCATCTGAAGTTTGATATTTTCATAGTGGCATTCACATTTCATTGTCCTCCCATCAACAATCTGGACCTACAAATTAGAGTCTGCCCTAACAAAACAACAAATAGCTTCGATGACTCTTTGATGGACAAAGTTATGAGTGCTACCACTATCAATCAATACTACTACAAGGCGATGTTTAATAAAACCTCTGATTTTGAGAGTTTGGGGCACAGAAATGTCTGCTAATGCATGTAGCGAGATAATTGGTTCCTCTTGGAGTTCATTGTCCTGCAGGGTTTCCTCAACTTCGTCCTCTAGTCCCTCAAGGGGTGGGGCTTACTTAGATGAGATGTGATGAGTAACCTCAATTTGAGACAATTTGGGTTCCTTGCATTTATGCCCATGAGAGTATTTTTCATCACAGTAGCAGCACAATCCTTGTTTTCTTCTTTTATCCATTCTGTTGGAGACACCATTTGAACCTTAAGTGTTTGGGTAGCGCCTTGAGCCTAGGTGGGGCATCCCTTGGCTATGAAATTTGGATGAGGAGACTGGGCAAATAAATCACGTTCCACTTCAATAGCCTTGTTGAAAGCATTGATCCATGTAGGAGGTGGTGCATTGAGACATGTGCTTGGATGGCTTCTTTGAGGCCACTTATAAAACATTCCAAGTAGAATTCATCTCCTATATCGTATGTGTGGAAGGCCAATGTTGCAAATGCTAGAATGTATTCTTTTATTGTGTCTGTCTATCAGAGCTTAGTAAGAGGACCCAAAAAATTAGATTCTTTGTCAAAGCAGTTACAAAGAGATTTTGTGAACACTTGCCAGGTTATGTTCCCAGGATAGCATTTATTATGCCAATGCCACCATTTCCATGTCTCTTGGTCCAAGTAAAGGACTCCCACACGTAATTTAGTTGTATCATCCTAGATATCATTCAAAATGAAATATTGTTCCATTTGCGCTACCCATATTGTTGGATTACAACCATCAAATTTATACATGTCCAGCTTGGGTAGCTGAGGGTGGGAATGTTGGTGATTTCCATGGAAGCGAAAATGATGGGTAGATTCTCCTTCTAGGTCTTCATCACTACCATGTGTTTCCCGATGCAAACCTGACATGCTCAGTTTTAATTGGTCCATGAATTGTTGCATCTTGACTATTAGGCTCTGGAATGTATCTAACTTGTGTTCAAGGCGCTCGATCTTCTCGTTGGCCATGACTTGAGCTCTGGTTTCTACCATACACAGATCTTGGTCATTTGTCATCACTTTGAAAAAATGTGGGACCGCCTAAAAATTGAAGTTGACAAGTGAATGGTAACACTGCGATCAGCTCGTCGTCGTGATTCTTGTGGGCTAAGTCTCTTATAAGCGTCCCGGGAAAGCCCAATTTTTTTTATTTTTTTTATACTCCGAATTGAGTTTTACTTCCCCGCTTATCAATATTACAGTGGCCAAATTCTAGAAAACTTGATCCTGCCCAATGTCCTGCAAGAATCACCCCATCCTATAGGAGCCACAAGCCTCACTGCACAAATGGTCAGATCTACTTGCGAAACCCCGAACAGCTAAATTTGAGTTGGATTGTGGCAGCGACAGAACCCAATTGCTAGGTATTGTTGCGGTAGAACCTCAACTGGTGGACCTGATTGTTGCTGCAGTGAAGAAACCCCAACTCCTAGATTTGATCTGGAAAATAAGATAATGGGCGATATTGAGAGAGTCGAGGGAACTATGGTCTCAAACGAGTGCCAGGTGCTACAGATTGCAATATACTTAAGGGTCCAACAATAGTACTCAGCCCAATATTTCAGGGCAGTAAATAAGGAGGATCAACCATACCCTTAACCATACTACCCGACTTTCTTAAGCGGATTATTTTTAAGTTTAATATAACTACCACTGTTATGAACATGGGCAATCATTTTGTTACCATAGTTAGCCTTATCAAGGATAACAACAACCCCTCGTTAATCAACCCTTAGGACGACAACGTCAGGGTTTTCCGTTAAGGTTTTAGGGAAAGACACTCATTTTTGCTAATGTTGTTCTTAGGAGGCTTAGCTTTCCTAAGCACAATAACACAACCTTTCTTAATAACCTCCTTGACATTATCGAGAAGATCTCTAATGCCAAATTTGATGTTACATATAATATCATCAATGAGAATCTTTCTAGGGTCAAGGGAAAATTAAGTCCTTTATTGCAGAGGTGAATAAAAAAAGGATCTAACTCTCAACTAGAAAGATTGATTAAATTTTTAGACGAATTATTATATTATTGTTATAACTTTTATTATTCATTGGGTTCCAGTTCAGGGTAGTATGCCAATGCAGAAAGGAAATAATTAGAGGGGAAACCAGAAGGGTTACTCGATGTGAAGGTGGAGTTGCGCACTTAAATGAAAACACAGCAGACGACTGGAGCAAGTTGGGATTCGACAGTGATTGAAAATTGACCGGAGCAGGCAGGGTTGGAGATGACGAAGGAGGGGGTATTACAGGATCGCTAACCGGGGAAAGGTCAGAGAGGGGGCCTGAAATCAAGAGGGGATGGGCACGAGGGCAGGATCCAACTTCGACAATGAAAGAGGAGAAGGAGAAGGATGACATGCACACTACATGAGACGAGAAAACACATTTGGATGATCGAAAGGAACACATCTAACGATAGTCGACTTATCAACTACAGTGAAGCCACAATCCTTGCAGCAATCCCCATTGGAACACGAGGGATAGATCACAATGTTGCTAGAACATGAGGGATCGATAACAAAGCTCAAACCAAATACCAAAGGTATGAACTAGGATGATGCTATTTTGAAGGTAATGTGAGTTTTAGAAATTAAATATTAATCAAAATGTTAAATTATTAAAAAAATAAATTAATCGTAGATTTTTTGTTCTACATTTTGGATGTTTTTTGGCATATTATTCAATCTATTTGTCCAAATTCTGGTAGGGATTTCTTAGAATCACAAATTTAAGTTGAAAACTCTCATCAATTCGAGTGTCATGGGCTTGTTCAAGTCGTTGAATCCATATATACATTGAAAAACTCATTTTAAAAAACAAAAATAAAGATTTAGTCAAAAACTCCAAGATAAAACATATTTAGACATAGCCATATATATTTACTTATATATATGAAAAATAAAAATATTTGCTATTTATGTAATTAAAATATTTTAAAAATTTATAAATAAAGATTAAATATTTTATATTGTGTTCTTTCTATTAAAATTTAAATTTATTAATATAAATTAAGATACTAATTTTTTATTATTTAAATTAAATTTTTAAGACATAAATAAATTTTTTGATTCTATATAAAATTTAATGAAAAAATAGACTTCTAAAAAACATAAAGCTTTCCAAATAAACCACTTTAAATTAAACTAAACTTATATAGAAATGCAACCATCCTTAAATTACATTCTTCATTTTATCATGGATGAACATTTTCCTCAAATATAATTTTCAATTTTTTTGGTTCGTATCTTATCTTTTGTTAAGAAGAATATTGCATACTTCCATGGTTAAGTGATGCACAGTTGTTTTTTTATTTTTACAGTGGTATGACCTGCCAAAAATTAATAGGACTTTTTAGCCAAAATTTAGCTAAATATAACCAAACCTATAAGTCAATATATATCCAAGCGTATGTGCAAATAAATAAATATATATCCAAAGCTAATTAACCATATAATTAGATAGTGATTAAAAACACGGCCAACAATAAGATATGCAAATTATACAGTTTCGTGCGTAAACGGAAACTACATTTATGTGAATATGCCCCCAATTTCCCAACTTCCGCGCCCTTTGGCCCAATTTCTCAACTTCCCAACTTCAACCCTCGGAGAAACAAAAACCTCTGGACAACAAAATACGGCTCTTGGGCGATACCCAAAGCAACCACTCTTCCAGATTTAATGATGTGGGGTTGTAATACCAAGGAGTTGAAGTTTAATGGTAAAATGTGTTTTTCAATTAATTTTTTAAAAATAACAATTTTAAAATTAGTTTGTAATATTTGAATATTCATATTTTAATAAAATAATTAAATTTAAAATAAATAATTAGATTATAAAATTCCAATGGAAAAACATTTATATTGCATTTACTACCGCAATGCATTTTAAGAATGTGCGGAGGCGGGAACAACACATTTAACAATGTGCCGAAGGTGGAACAATATTGTCACAGCAGTAGTTTTGTCACCAAACATTTATGGATGGCAGTATTTTATTGTTATATGTTTCCAAGGTTTTTTTTGGGTATATTATTTGGTTTAATTGAGTAGTTATTAGAATTATAAATTTGAGTGGTAAGCTTTTTACAATTTAATTGTTTCATAAAATTTTCAAAATTCTAAATTTATATAATTAAATGGATTAAAAAGAAGATCATCACTAATTAAAAAAAAAAAAATTTGACAACTAAAAAATGAGAGGGGGAGAAAAAAAGAGAAAAGAGTAATGTAGTCTAACAAGACTTTAAAGTTGTGGAATAAAGAGAAAAGAGTAAGGTAGTCTAACCTGATTTCAAAATTATGGAGAAAATTATGAAAAATTCCGTAATTTTTTTGTTAATTTATTTTATAGCTGTTAAATTTGAAAATTTTGATTGTCTTAAAATTTATATTTTTATGGTATTGAATCTATTTGAAAAAAACATATTAAACATTCATGAAATACCAAAATTTAGACATTTTCGGCCATCTAAACAAATTTGCTAGCTAGATTGACAAGGCCGAAAAGAATATAGTAGCGAGGAAGTCGCCTCGTTAGATTGTAGATTGAGGTCCCAAGGCTTATGCGCTGCCGTATTTTAGGGTATCAGACGGAGCCGTTCAGCGTTGTAATGCCCATCTGCCGCTGTAAGCGCGGACTCGAGGTTCAGCCAGCCGTCGCGGGCCAGCTGTCAAAGTCCACCTCAGCTCTGCGTCGCTATAACTAGAAGGGGACTCTTAGATTCCCCTTCCCGCTCCCTTCTCACTCCGTTGAGCTCAGCATTAGCTTTTCAGTTCGTCCTGCTTTGACGAAAGGATTGCATGGCTCCCAGAGATCTGGAAGGCGATGGCAGTAAGAAAAGTGCAACTGATGGCAATGCCAATGCCAATGCCCCAAAGGAAATCCATTACATTGGCGTAAGAAAACGTAAGTGGGGCCGTTACGCGGCTGAGATACTAGATCCCCTCAGCAAATGTTGCTTTTGGCTGGGCACCTGGGACACCGCCGAAGAGGCAGCAAAGGAATATGACAGAGCCGCCAAAGTTCTGAAAGCACCAAATGCCAAGATCAACTTCCCCTCTCCTGACAATCTCAGATGCAGAACGCAGAGCCGAAGCGCTGCGCACGACAACTGGACAGCCATTCATCCGGTATCGGCCTCAGCAGCAACCACAAGCGTTCCGGTCTCTCCGCTTATTCCTGAGGTTTGGCATCTTAATCTTCACGACAAAATCAATAATAAGGTTGTAACGAGAAGCGTCAAGCCTGAAAAGAAGAAGCCCTGGACACACCCTTACCTGAATGTTGGGGTGGGAATGCAGAAAGTGGGCAATGAAAGTGTGAGAACTAATAATTCTAACGAAAACCCTCTCGATAGCCCTAGTTTTTCCATCAATTTTGTCGACCGCGGTGCAGATCTTCTGCAGCAGCCACATGTGGCGGTGACTTTGTTAGGGAGGATTGTGGGGACTCAGATCAACACACATCAAGGCCATGGGTTGGTAGGAGCAGCCTCAGGGCCGAAGAATCTACTTCATGCAACCCCTCATTGTGATTTTTCTTCCACTTACAGAGCTGTAGACACCCAGCACCTTCCTCCTGAAGTCAAAAAAGCGACTATGGGGTCCCTCGATCTGAATCTCCTAGCAGAAGATGATGAAGACATGCAACTCTTTGTCTCCCCTCCTTCGGTAGACACCCACCACCTTCCTCCTGAAGTCAAGAAAACGACTATGCGGTCCATGAATCTGAATCTCCCAGCAGAAGATGATGAAGACATGCAACACTCTACCTGGCGTCCTAACATTAAAGCATTGTCCCCATTGGGATTCGATTTAAATCTCCCTGAGCCTGCAGAAAAATATGATTAATGTTTTTTCTGTCTGTTGGATTGGATTTTATAACAAAATCTTGTGTGAGACCCATGCACTTAGTTAATGGCAAATATTAAGCATGCAATAAGCCAATATAAATGGCTTAATGTTTTTCTTCCTATCTGTCGAATATCATTTTATTATCACTTTATTGATATTCACCGACACTATGGAAAAGCCGTAAACCAATAATTTGTTTGCCTTGAGATATTCAATTGGCTTGCCTTAATACTTATGATATTCATGCATATAGTACTGAGATTTAAGGCCTTGGTTGTACTGAAATCTGACAGTGGTATGAAATTCTTCATGTTACCAATACAATACGGAAACTATATTGCTACAATTTTGAGAATCAACTTTGTAGTTCTGAGCTGTGGTTGTGAGTTCTTGGTCTGTCGTTTGGCTTACATTTCACTTTTTAAACTCTGAAATTCAAACATCGCCACCAGCCTCGAGGTAATACTTACGCTCAAAGTTTACCTTTATAAGTATATATGCACAGAAATTAAATTGTTGGCAATACTACGTGTTGTAAGTTGGCTCCAAGGTTGTACACAAGGATGTTTATGAAAATCAAATCTTTTGCAAACTTCAAAACTTTCGTGGTGGAAATTAAACAGTGGTGTAGAAAGTTGATCTTTGCATGTTCATTCATTTGTTCAGCGATTACATGTAATTGCATTTATATTTGCCGAGGAAAGTAGTTGCATCCATATATACAGAATATTGATTTACTAGGTTGTTCATGAAATAGTTCCAAACCACAGATTTTGTTCATGAAGGCAGGGGAATTGTAGAACGTTAAATTGGATTGCGAAAACTTTACTGCATTTGTAAATCAGATACTAGTTTGAAAAAGACGCACCCAAAGCGTCATATTGCATTACACGTCCAACAGCCAACAGGTTTACAAGTAAAAATGGGTACTGGTTTGGAAGTTTCATTGCTCTTCCATCTGAAATGGGAAACATATAGCTTCGTTTTCACTTTAGTGTATGCTTTAGGTTTCTTCCGGGTCAAAATCAGGAATGATTTTTTTGGTAAAAAGCTGATAAAAAAAACTGTAATTTTTTTTTTTAATGACTGATTAAAAAGATTTTGAATTAATGGAATGTTAAGTTCTAACTCTAGATAAAATAAATTATCGCTTAAAAAGAATAGTAAATATTTTCATATTAGGTTGAGATGAAGTTTGAAATTTCCGTATCTTTTTCTTTTCCCTTAATTTTTTTTCCCTTTCTCTTCTTAGAGTTTGTAATTGGTATTTGATTCAATTCTTAGAGTTTGTTATTGGTATCTGATTGAACCTTTTGACTTTTAAGTTTTAGGTTAAGGAGATGTGAGTAGCCTTGGTCAATTCCAAAACCACTTGTTGTAATTAGCTAATTGTGGTGAGTTATGATAAATTTTTATTTGCTAAATTTTTATAGCTATCTTTAATTTATAGGAAACCACATTTTTATATATATTTGAATTCATATAAATAATTTTTTTAATAATTTTTATCCTTATAAATTTCTTCCATATTAATGAATTGTGGGCATACTTTGAGTTCAAATTCCCATTTGGTTCATAACCGTGAAGGTAATTTAATATGTGTATATAAGATTTTTATTTCTATATCTATTGAATTGTTTTAATAATAATAATTTTTTCTTTTTCTAATTAATTTATTTATATATATATATATATATATAATATATATATATTTTCTGAATTTAGACTAATTCTATTGAGTAAAATATAGTACAAACAAGAGAAACAAGAAACCGGCAGACCGGAAATGATGAAACCATCAACCTCGGTCCCAGAGAAAAATAGATTCAATCTCGGAGCTACATCAAATAACTTGAGAGCAAAGACTAACTAACTAACTTTTACCCCACAGGGGCAGTAACTTCAACACAATGTTTTTTCCCTTTCTTTTTATTGACTTTTGTCAAGCCATCATGGTGAGTATGAGCTAAAACAACTTGAAGACTCGAATTCTCTATCTTGGGGATCTCCTTTTCTGATTCAGAAGAGGAAGTCTCATGGGCGCGTTTCTGGGAGATTGCTGTGACAGAGGTGTGCACCTGAGTATCTGTGGACGGATCCATCGGCTGAGGCGCCTGGTCCACTTCTAAATCGCTATCCTCATCCTCCGAGCTTGGGGAGTCAGAGTTCACTGCTGGCGGCGGAGAACAGGGGGTCTAATGCTTGGGTTTGGTTTTTGCGTAGTTGCCCTTTTTCGTTCTTGCAGTCAGCGATGGGCAGGAGTTTTGCAGGTGCCCTGTTAGGTGACAGTGGCGGCATCGGAAGGCAGTGTTTTCGTAATCTAGGATCTAGGTCCAAACAGTGTCATTGATCTTGAGATTGATTTGCTCTGGCAGTCCCTTGCTTAAATCTAGCTCCACACATATTCTGGCATATGTGTAGAGACCTTGCTGTTCCCTCCAGTAATCTCCCATTAAAAAGCTGCCCAAGGTGTTGCCTATTTGCCTGTATACTACTGTGTGCCACAGGTGAACTGGAAAATTTGGAAGTCTGATCCAGAAAGGGGCTTTAGTGATGACTGCAGAAGCTGGGTCAAAATCTGGGAACCATGGAGTTAAGAAGAGTCCTACTGAACCCATGAACCAAGGGCCTTCTTCTAAGGCCTTTTCGTAGTGCTTAGGATTGTCGAACAGAACCATAAAATATCCCTTTGCGCAGAAGTAAACCTTGCAGTGGTGAGTCCAGTTGTCATTGATCCAGTCATAAAGATCCTTTGAGCGAGGCCAGAGCCCATTGAATCTGCAGATGATGGCCCTTTCAACGAATTTTTGAATGTCGTCTGCAAGGTCAGAGTGGGAGATTTCAACAGAGGGAACCTACTCCAACTTGTCAACCAAAAAAGGCTTGGGTTTAAGAGGTTCAGGGGAAATGGGTATCTCAGAGCAGACTGCAGCTTTGTAGGAGTAGGGAGGAGCAGAAGAGGATTGACCTGTAGCTCCACCTCTCAAACGAAGGGAAAACACTAAAGAGCTATTCTTTTTTATGCTATCAAAAGAGAGAGGAAGAGGATCATCGAGTTGTTTACCTTGGAAAATAAGTCTCTGTAGGGCAGAGGGGATCCCAAGTCGGTGTTCCAGATTTACTTTGAGGATCAGCACCAGATCTGAAGGGTATACCCATTGCAGAATGGTCTTGCCGGAGATTTGTGCGATTTGAACCTGAAAGGGGGCAGAGGAATTTTCAAGAAATTTCTGGAGCAACACAGGGCCAGAGTCTTTTGGGTCTCCCATCTCTTGACGCATAGGAGGCAGAAGGGGAGGAAAAATCTTCTGCCGAAGGTAGCTTTCGCTCCAACTCAGATCCGCTGCAAAGGGTAGGGCAACAGATCTGTAGAGAGGCCACTGATCAGTAGAGGGGCCTAAGTTGCCATGGATATGCGCGCCTGTGCACAACACATGGAAGTTCGCATCTTTCTTCGGCTCTACATCCGCATGGAGCTTCATCTCGGGTTCGCCCTCCTCCTCGTTGTTTTGCCCAGGAACGCCGAGTCGATCTGCTGAGGAGAGTCAGAAAGGGAGCAGGGGAGCGAATGGTTGCAAAGCCTTCCCGCCATCTCGAGCAGCCGTTCCTTGAATGACTAATCCTTCGGTGTCAGTGTGAACAACATCTCATGCGAGGAGAAGGAAGGACCAGTGTGTTGCAGAATCGATTCCTCTAAGCGCAGAACAGTTGCGGCTTAGAGTCCTATCATTCTGGCCGGCGCCGGCAGCAACGCTCTCTGAAACCATAGCCATTCTACGTGATATTTCTACTTCCATGCGGTTTTCCTAATTATAATTTAGTAAAGATATAATGTTTTATTTTTTTGGTAGAGATTATAATGTTTTATTGTGAAAGTAACAATCATTATCAATAAAATAAAATTGAATAAAGAAAAACATAACTAAATTAACAATGATTATTGTAACAGTAATTAAGGTAACAATAACAATGATTATTGTATAACTGAATTAAATCTAGAAAATTTTAATACATTTAAATTGTCTGGAATTAAAATTTTAAAGCTAAGATTTTATTCAAATTTTAATAGGACTCAAAGACAACCAAGCAATAAAATCACCAAAAAAAAAAAAACAACTCAATAAACAACTAATAAATCTTAGAAAAAGAGCTCATTAAACAACTACCAATTGCTAAATAGTGCACTCATTTCATGATAGAATTGAATTCTTTGTGCATTAAATTATTATGGAAGTTAATTTTCCTGCATATTCACTTGAAATTGATCAAACATGAAAGTACAAAATCTACAAAGAATTAATGTATATTACATATGAAATGGATGTGAAACATAAATTTGTTCTAGAATTGTAATATTTTATACTAGCCTAGATCCATATTAACCCATGATCTATCAAGCCCCAAGAGGGATCAAATTTCTGGAGGTGCATCTATCCCTTGTCACTCCCTCTCTTTCTCCATCTCTATCTCTTTATGTGCTTTTTCTTCGTTCTCTCTCCCCCACCCTGTCTCGTTTCTCTCAAGTCCTCTCTCTCTTTCCCTTTCTCTCCCACCTAGCTTTGTCTCCCCCCAATTACTCACTCACTCTTTTTATCTCTTGACCGTCCAACTTTGTCATCATATCCCTCTCTCTTGCCTTCTCTCACCTCCTCACTCTTCTCCTTCCCTCTATCTTCCCTTATCTCCTCTCCCCTCACTCTCTCTCTCTCCCTTGTCACTCCCTCTCTCTCTAGCTCTATCTCTCTATCTTTTTTCTTCCCTCCCTCTCTCGCCCCATCTAAATCCATCTATCTCCCTCCCTCTCACCTTCTCCCCCTCCCCTCCTCTCTGTCTCTCTCGGCCTCCAACTCTATAAGTATCTCCCTCCCTCTCTCCTTCTCCCCCCCATGTCTCTCTATCCATATGATCTAGAATTTTCACTCTGTATAATCAATGATATATCTAAGGTCTAATATATTTTATATTTTAATTCTTTATTGTGAAATCACTTATGGTTTTTTGGCATGTGGTATTGATAGGCCATGGTATTTGCCCATGTATTGTAGAAAAACCTATTTAGAAGTTAAAAATATCCATAGTAAAATGAGGGTGAATATCCATGGTTAAGACTATTTTTATATTGTAAATTTATTGTAAGTATTAAGTTTTTATGTGCTTATTAATTAAAATTAAATATGATTATGGAATCATTATTAGTCCCTGCCAAGGAATGACTCTAACAATTGATTTGTGTATTTATGGATATGGTTTCTTAAGCTTTGCAGGAAAACCATCCAAAATAAAATCCTTGAAATATCTGTCTTACATATTTTATGCCATAATTTATGGATATGGTTGCAATATTTATGCATGATTTTTAGATATTTGTTGAGTGATTTTTTTTTTTAAAGTTTTGGAGGAAAACCATCCAAAAATAAAATCCTCGAAAATAACTTACACTCAAGTAAATATTTCCATCAATTACTTCTCACCATAATTAAAGCAAACATTTGCATAAAAAATGGATAAGAATAAGATGTAAATAAATATACTTATGAGGAGTTACTTCCCACCATTATTTATGATTTCTTCGTCACTTATGTAGGAGTAAAATTATAAATATGTAGACTTAGTAGTGGTACCACCAAAATTTATGCAATTTCCTTTGTGTGAAAAAGTCATTTATTTGTCCACTGCACATCTCAATTTATTAGTTCCTTCCAAAGAAAGATTATATGATGATCCCACCATTATTTATGATTTCTTTCGCACTTATGTAGGAGTAAAATTATAAATATGTAGACTGAGTAGTGGTACCACCAAAATGTATGCAATTTCTTTTTCTTGAAAAAAGTCATTTATTTATCCACTTCACATCTCAATTTATTAGTTCCTTCCAAAGAAAGATTATATGATTATTTTTAGCATTGACCAATGTCCGTTACAATTATTTATTCAATTTTTTCCATAGCATAATTTCTAACTTGAGTTGGAGGGACTAAGTTATCCTATAAAACAAAATTACAATATAAAAAATGAATTTTTTTATTTTTATTAATTTTTAACTTTCTATTGTTAATTGAGTCAAATTTAAATGGTTGCACTCATTTATTGACACTACAACATCTCCATCATAGATTTATATTACCCTTTCATTATTTTTAATTGAGCCAGCATTATATATATATAATATATAATAAATATAATAAATAATATATATATAAATATAAAATAATAATATAAAATATTATAATCAGTGCAATTAAAGACCAAAAAACTTAGTTTTCACTTAGCTTTCATTATACATCAAATCTTGTATCGTGTTTGAGAAGATACACATGGAAAACACATATGGTTAGATAACAATATCTCGTGTTAACTAAAGTCATCGAGTCCAACTAGCTATAAATAAATTTAGCTATTTTTCATGTGTGAGTCATGTGTATGTAAGTTAAGATTAGCATAATTATTCTTAGCAATCCTGATTCTTTATAATCTTGTAATATTAAGGAATTAAATCAAGAAAATTGTAGAGCAATAACTCATATTTGAGTTTCTTATTTTGGGGTTTACCTTTTTGTCCATCTATATTATTGGTAGAAGATCGAGAGAATTAAAGGAGTAAAAAAAAATATCCAACCATAGTCTATAGAGCCACCCACAAAGAAAATTTTATAGTCATTATTTTTGGTTGATGAATACATGACTACCCTTCACTTAGAGTTGCCACAACCATGTTTGTGCCAGAGTTACACTAATAGTAGATAAATCATGCCTTCTAATCCACATTCGAGTTAGGGACCTCCACAGTAGGTAGTTGTAGTTTGCAGGCCGATTTGTGGAGCTTCATTGAGCCACCCTAAGCTGCCATTTTATGTAACTTTCATGATCCCTAGCTGGAATCATAAATGTTGGAAACCATGTCACTACTTGTGGGGGGAGGGGAGTGGGGGGGGGGGGGGGGGGAGGGGGGGGGGTGGGGGGGGTGGGTGAATCGATAGTGTTCTTTTGTACATTTTTACTAGTTTTATCATCTTTAAACAATCAAAATTACATGTAACAATGATAACATGAAAAATTACAAAAAATTCATGCAAAACATCAAACAATGAGAAAAAAGTATTTATGGTGGAAACCCTGAAGGGGAGAAAAGCCACCCTACTTCTTAGCTTCTTTTTTCTTAATTATTCTTAAATATATTTTACCTTCATATGCTAGACCCAACTAGATAGGATCCACCACTCCTCTATATAAATTCTATTTTCTACTACCAACAAGGAGCCCCCACTGCTACAATAATTTGCTAGCAGCTACTAGCTAATAAGGCACCATTTTTTGAAAGTCGCAACCTCCATAATCACTATGGGCCATCCTTTCTTGCATTTTCATATCGGGCCCGAATTATTACATCAACATAAACCTCTCTCTCCAAACAAATCATCAATACAAGTTCATCAACAACACTCTCTATGTCAATAATGAACAACAAAAATTGTCTCAACATTCCCTCTGACCTAACCCAAGCATGAATATCACAACCTCTTCCCTCTGACTCAACAGTTACACATACTCTCAACCATACAATAGACAACACTCTCACCAAACAACTCCTCAAGAATAACCCTTAGCAATAAACTCACTTAGTAGTATGTAAGCCCTAGCACCATATCAAAATACCTCTGGCTCAACCATAGATAATTCTCTCTCACAAAAAAGTGTAAATGGCATAAATAGTAGTATATGGAATATATGTGATGTCCCAAATCTTAGTTAGAAATATAAATTCTTTTCTTATATATAATGACTGATCACTACAATGATAAGACTCAAAGCATCTATGACATATGAATGATACAACAATATCCTACTAACCCCAAATTCATCATTCCTTACAACACTATAGTACATTTGTTCTAAAATTGTTTGCTCAATTATGGCTACCATTGACCGTGCAAATCACACTTCATACAACAAGAGGTTGATACCACTCTACTAGGGTATTCATCTTCTTAGGTGCACACTCCTTTTGACCTCTAATTGCACAGCCACTTGATATGTCATCCTTTGAATACATAGAAAACCACAAACTAATTTCTATAGGTATAAGAAATGTGACATATATTCCATGGGATCACTATGTTTTCAACCTCTAACATGCACTAGGATATTCTTAATATGCACAACATAATTGCAATCTAGTCAACTTCAACGCTTAATAATTAAACTATAACAACCATGCATCTTGACTATAGTTTGATTGTGATTAAAACCTCACACAGATTTCATTCATTGCTTAGGTGACTCCCATTGATCTGCTACATGAGATAATTTGCACACCATGTAACTAGATGGAGACCCACAACAACAAACATTTAATCTTGTTGCCCAAAAATCTAAATCACTCATAATTATTTCATTCCATGACCAGATCAAACAATCACTCATAATTTTAATGCATTTACACCTTTATGATACCAATTGAAACTCATTACCAAATCAATTTTCTTATGAATGTCGGAGATCAATTCAATCGCTTCGATCACTAGGAATTCCATGGGAAATTGGATTGGTTTGGCCACTGTTTTTCTTTTCTTCATTTGCAGGTAATGCCACGAGCACAAAAGGGAAAGTTTGTGACAATGTCAATGGTATACCATGACAAGCCTGCAATAGTGCTGCGTGGATTATATGACAAGCGTGTGAAAAAATCTATACAATTAGAAACCTAAAAGGATCATTGGCCATATTCACTGCCAAATTCAACATCATCATCATCCCACTACAAAGGATTAGTTCAATCACTCATAGCATCAACATCATGCTACAACAACAATAAAAACTCTCGCACACTAAACACTTAGTGTCCACATCATCAAACGATGAAAAAATCACGAGTTGACATTACTTTTGACTTGCCATAATGCCAACAATATCCCCCTTTGCAATGATGGAAACCTTGTGCAAATATCTAGCCATATGGTCTTTCTCTCTCACGCTTTGACATGAATGAAAAAGGGTAACATCCTATGAGGTAGATCAAACATGCCAATATTTTCTTGCAAAACCACTAATTAGAAACCAACTTGCCAACAACATACTTGTCGTTCTTCATCTAAAGATTTAGTAGGGAATCCAACCCAACAATAAAACTGTACATTCCTTATAATAATGATTTTTAGCAACACATTGGTAATACACATTAATATTTGTTTTGCATACATCTTCAATCACAAGGTGAATAACTAACAGGTCTTATTGACTAAGATGTTATTAACAACACTAACAAAAGCCCTCATCAACAATAGTCTTTTGAAAAATATGTCAAACCTTGGTAGAAAAATTACACTAACACAACAATAAGGTTGATTCAACTATACATTAGCAATAATAGTAGCTACCATGCTCTCAATCTTCTGTGAAAAAGCATGACAAAGCATTGCTTATGAAAATACATTAAACTGGCAAATTTTTTTTAGCAATACATCTCCTCATCAATATAGCATTATATCATAAATGAGGCTTAACGACATACAACCATAGTTCTTATTAAGACTTCATACTCGTACAATACAAACCCAACTCTAAAGAAAAAGTTAGAAAACATCATAAAATCACTCACCATCATCAACATATGTTCATATAATCAACATAAGAGGCAACACAACAAAATTATCTTGAAGGAGTAGCCAAAAATGTTATGCTCTTAACCTGTGAGAAGATTCCAGAATACCAAATATGTGCAAAATACAACCTAGAACATGGAACAAAATGAGAAAAAAAAACAAATATTTTATTATTCAGAGATGAAAACAATGTTCACTTATCTCTTCGACAGGGCAACCTCCAGGAGAGTGGATCTCGATTAAAAAATAAGACATGACATTCCACAATGGGGAGTCTCTATCCTTTATATAGAATTCATACATACAATACCATGGGTCATTACCATGGTTCTCTCAACCATCTATCTAATACCATGGCCCGTTTGCAACTAACTGTGGTCGCTTTCTTAAATGCGGGTCAACCAATTACAATTATGAATATGGGATTTTTTGACTCTTTAACTAACTATGAATATGACTAGACCCTATTACATAAAGAAAGGGGTTAGGGTTGGACCTTAACATGCCCTCCCCCATAAAAATCAACTTTTTCCTCAAGGTTAAAGTTGTAGAAACAGTTGAAGAATAGTGGTTGGTTCTCAGGCTGCATATTTTGGAGAGGTGTCTTTCCACTTCACGAGGACTTCCTTGATCGTAAGACCATGCAGATGTCATTCTCGTGTATCGAGGACCTATTCAGGTTGGAGCCAGAGTGAACCTTCTTCATCAAATTTAGGTAGACTGGTTTGAGCTCTACAATTTTTCCCCACTAATTTGTTGAGGCATGATACATGGAAGACTGGATGGATTTTTGAAGTTGGTGGCAATGCTAGCTTGTAGGTGACTGCTCTAATGTGCTGCAGTATTTGATAAGGTCCGTAGAATTTTGGAGCTAATTTTTGGCAGCCCTTTTCATTGAGCAATGTTTGCTTATATGGTTCAAGCTGTAGGAATACCCGATCCCCTTCTTGAAATGTGCGCTCTGAATGATGTTGGTATGCATGTTTCTTCATGCGATTTTGAGCTTAATGGAGATTATCTTTGAGATGGGATACCATGGCTACACTGCTTTGTAGGAGTTGATCCACTTCTTGCACCTTAGAGAATCTAGGGATATGAGAAGTAGGTGAAGGTGGGAGTTGACCATACACTTCTTCATATGGATTCCTTTTGGTGGCTACATGATAGTTAGTATTATACCACCATTCAGCTAGAGGTAGCTACTGTACCCATTGTTGTTGCTTTTTTGAAGTGAAGCACCTTCTGTATGACTCCAAACATTTGTTGAATGCTTGAGTTTGACCATCAAGTTAGGGATGATAGGAAGTACTTAGTTGGAGTTGGGTGCCTTGTAGCTTGAAAAGTTCTTGACAAAAGTTAGTGGTGAAAGTAGGGTCACGATCAGATATAATGGAAGTGGGAATGCCATGTAGTTTGAAGATGTGGTCCATGAAAGCTTGAGCCACCAAAGTGGGGGTAAATCTATGGGGTAGAGTGCAAAAATGTGCATATTTAGAAATACTACCCACAACCACCATGATGGCTGACTTGTTGCCTGACTTCGGAAGACCAGTAATGAAATCCATAGAAACATCTATCTAGATTGAAGCATGGATGGGCAATGGTTGTAAGGTGTCTCGTGACTTGATTGTTTGTCCTTTATGGTGTTGACACATCACATTCAGCTACAAAAGTAAGAATGCCATTTTTCATGCATGTCAAAAAGAAAGAACGACAAGTGTGAGCATAAGTCTTATGAAAGTCTGCATGACCTGCAGTGGGAGATGAGTGAAACTCTTCCAAAATGTGCATTTTGAGGGTGGATTTCGGTGATATAACTACTCTATCCTTGTTTCGAAGAATTTCATCCTTCCAAGAGTAACCAATTGAGGAATGATGATCTGCTCTCAGGTTATGAATGAGTTTGGAGAGAGAGGGATGTGAAAACCATTCCTTGCGAGCTTCTTCAATCCAATATGGTATGGGAAGAGATATTGATAGAAGGGTGCTATCATCCTCAAATTGGCATCATAAAGTATCTGCTACTACATTGTCATACCCTTTCTTGTAAATTATCTCATAATCATATGCTAGCATTATGGCTAGCCATTTATTTTGTTGGGGCGAGGATAGATGTTGCTCCAAACAATATTTGAGGCTTTGATGGTCTGGGCGGATTTTGAAATGTTGCCCCAATAAGTATGGTCACCATGTATCGACTGCATGTAAGATGACCATCATGTCCTTCTCATAGGTAGATTGTCCCAAATGTTTCCCACTTAGTTGTTTGTTGGTGAAAGCCAAGGGTCGACCTTCCTACATTAAGACAACACCAATACTAGTACCTGAAGCATCACATTTAATCACAAAAGATTTGGTGAACTCTGGCAGTGTCAATAATAGAGTGGAACACATGGCCTATTTGAGAGCCATATACGTCTGTTGTGCTGCATCAGTCCATAGGAATTAATTGTTTTTTAGAATATTATTCAGGGGTCTAGCAATGTGGCCATAATTGCGGACAAATTTGTGATAGTAGCTGGTGAGACCCAAGAATCCCCTCAAACTCTTTGAGGTTTTTGGTTGAGGCCAATCTTGCATTGCCTGTATCTTTTTGGGATCCACCCAGACACCTTCACGACCCATAATGTGGCCAAAATACTTGACTTCTTCCATGCCAAAAGAACACTTAGACAATTTGACAAATAATTTATGATTTTGGAGTAGTTGCAAGAGAAGGTCTACATGCTGAAGATGTTTTTCCTAGGTGAGACTGTAGATGAGAATGTCATCAAAGAAAACAAGGACAAATTTTCGGTGATATGGTTTCAATAGGTGATTCACGAGACTTTGAAAAGTCGATGGGGCATTATAGAGACCAAATGGCATGACCAAGAATTCATAATGGCCTTCATGAGTGTGGAAATCCATCTTGGGAATGTCTACTTCTTTCATGTGTATTTGGTGATAGCCAGAGCCAAGATCTAGCTTAGTAAAGAATTGAGAACCATGTACTTGATCCAGAAGACCATCAACAACTGGAATAGGGAATTTGTATTTGACCATGAGCTTGTTAAGGGACCTGAAGTATGGACACATGCTCCAATCCCCATATTTCTTGAGCATCATGACCACTGGTGACAAATAAGGACTGATGCTAGGACGAATGACATCGACTTTGAGGAGTTCTTTGATGATTTTTTAAATTTCATTCTTTTGGGCAAAAGGATATCGATATGGTTGCACATTCACCAGTTGTATCCCTAGGACCAAAGTCATGCTATGATCATGTTCCCCTCTAGAGGGTGGAAGCTCCTTAGGTTTGTAAGATACCTGTTGGTGTCGATTCAAGACTTGCTGCATGTCAGGATGAATATGATGAGGAGCGGGCTTGATGGCCTAGATGGCATTAAACTGGGCGATAACTCCATGATGGCCCTTTTTCAACAACTTTTCCATGCGATGAGAGTCGATGATAGAAGGAGCACCTGCCTGGAGTCCACGAAGGGTATGCATGTGGTAATTCTACCTAAAGCTCATATATAACTCTTGGAAGTCCATGGTGATTGGGCCTAGTGTGCGAAGCCATTCAACACCCAATACAATGTCACAACCACCCATGTTAATTGCAAACATGTGGGTGTTTAGGTGGTAATATCCCATCTGAAGTTTGATATTTTCACACCAGTACTCACATTTCATTGTCCCCCCATAAGCAATTTGGACCTACAAATTAAGACTTCCCTGAAAAAACAATGAACAACTTCAGTGACTCGCTAATGGATAAAGTAATGAGTTTTATCACTATCAATCAATACTACTACAGGGCGATGTTTAATAAAGCCTCTCATTTTGCGAGTTTCAACTATGAAAATTCCTGCCAACTTATGTAGCGAGATAATTGGTTTCTTTGGGAGTTCATTGTCCTACTAGGTTTACTCAACTTCGTCCTTTGGTCCCTCAAGGGGTGGGGCTTCCCTAGATGAGATGTGATCAGTAACATCAATTTGAAAGAATTTAGGTTCCTTGCATTTAAGTCCGGGAGAGTATTTGTCATCGCAGTAGTAACACAATCCTTATTTTCTTCTTTCAGCCATTTCTACTAGAGACACCTTTTGAACCTTAATTGTTTCAGTAGGGCCCTGAGCCTAGGTGGGGCATCCCTTGGCTTTGAAATTTGGACGAGGAGACTAGGTAGCTAAAGCAATTCCAGTTCGATAGCCTTGTTGAAAGCATCGATCCATGTAGGAGGGTGGTGCATCCAAACATGTGCTTGGATGGCTTCTTTGAGGCCACTTATAAAACATTCCAAGTAGAATTCATCTCCTAGACCATTTGTGCGGAAGGCCAATGTCTCAAAGGCTGCAATGTATTCTTTTATTGTGCCTACCTGTCGGAGCTTAGTAGGACAACCCAAAAAATTAGATTCTTTGTCAAAGCAGTTACAAAGCAATTTTGTGAACACTTGCTAGGTTATTTTCCCGAGATAGAATTGCTCATGCCAATGCCACCATTTCCATCTCTCTTGGTCCAAGTAAACGGCTCCCACATGTATTTTAGTTGTATCATCCCGAATATCATTCAAAATGAAATATTGTTCGATTTGTGCTCCCATACTTCCTTATTAGAGCCATTAAATATATACATGTCCAGCTTGGGTGGCCAAGGGTGGGAATGTTGGTGATTTCCATGGAAGTGAATATGATGGGTAGATTCTCCTTTTAGGTCTTCATCACTACCATGTGCCTCCCGATGTAACCCTGACACGCTCAGTTTTAATTGGTCCATGAATTGTTGCATCTTGTCTATTAGGCTTTGGAATGTACCCAACCTATGGTCAAGGCACTCGATCTTCTTGTTGGCCATGACTTGAGCTCTGGTTTCTACCATACATAGATCTTAGGCACTTGTCGTCACTTTGACAAAATTAGGGATGCCTGAAAATTGAAGTTGATAATTGAATGGTACCATTGTGATCCGCTCATCGTCCTGATTCTTGTGGGCTAAGTCTCTTATAAGCTTCCTAGGAAAGGCCAGTTCTTTTTTTTTTAACTCCGAACAAAGTTTTACTCCTCACTTATCAATACTGTAGTGACTTAATTTCAGAAAAATTGATCTTGCCCAATGTCCTGTGAGAATCACCCCACACTATAGGAGCCACAACCCTCACTGCACAAATGGTTAGATCTACTTGTGAAACCCCTAAATGCTGAATGTGAGTTGGACTGCGGTGATGCTAGAACCCAATTGCTAGGTATTGTGGTGGTAGAACCTCAATTGGCGGATCTGATTGTTGTTGCGGCTATAGAACAACAACTACTAGATCTGATATGCAAAATGAGATAATGGGAGATCTTCAGAGGGTCGAGGGAAATACGGTCTCAAAGGAGTGTCAGGTGCTATAGATCGCAGTATACATAAGTGTCCAACAATAGTACTCAACCCAATCTTTTAGGGCACTAACTAAGGAGGATCAATAGTACCCTTAGCCGTATTACCTGACTGTTATAGACATTTTTGGGCACTTCAACCCCAATCATAAATGTACATAAACTGAGGGCTCCTAAGTCCCTAAAAGTGTTGCTTCACTCCCTAAAAGAACAAGGTCAGCTGATTACATCATCTCCCTGAAGTTCTCCACTAAAAACTGCTCATAAATGGTCAAAAGTGGACCATACTGAAACACTAGTGCAGAGGGTGCGATGCATATCACCTTCCCAGTGTATACGGTGCGATGCATACTGAATGGCTCCTTTGTAGGGTGTGATGGTTAGGAATGGACAAATGGCAGGGACAAAATACGAGGTGGAAGATCATGGAATCTTTTAGAAGCTTCCCCTCTGACACTTGCCTCTTTGTTTTCGACTAGGGATGAGTAAGAGATCACCATTCTCCAAGTGGAAGCAGGAACTATTAGAGAGAGGACACTAATCAAGACCCCAGAAGATGACTCACCTCCCTATAATCATCTATGTATGGATCCCTCATCACAGAGATCCAGAGGCTGGAATTTTGTATCTTATAGAGAAGTGTTGTTAGTTTTTTGGTGTAATTTCATAGTGTTGGGTGATCTAAGCTTTACTTGAGGTGAAGAAGGGCCTTCTTGCTGGAGGATGATGCTGGGTCAGAACATATGGTTGTAATCCTCTTGCTACTTTTCATCTTAATAAAGCTGTTCAAGTTTTCCTCCCTATTATTGTATGTTTCATTATATATGCATTTGTATGGTTAACACACATCTCGTCCTGTGTTATTTATGAATATAGATCTTTTTTCTTCGATAGTAGTATGTTGTTGTGATTCCATAGGTCCTCTTTGAAGCTGGGCAGACAAAGCAGAAGCGACAAGGCTCTATCAGGAAGGAGAGGAAATCGAGCGCAAGACTAAGGTTGGTCTCCTTTGTTCCACTCCTATCTATTTTCATAAAGGAAAGCAAAAGTAGACTTTACTTGTTTGTTTCTAAGATAGCCACCAATCTTAGTGGGAATAACAGCATCCAAGTGGACACTATTCCCAGTAACACAATGGCGACTCCACTGGGGAGCGACTAGATTGTTTGTTAGCCTATTTTTATTTCTTTTATAAACTTATAGGCGGAGCCTGAAGCCAAGCCAGCTAGCCTTCGAACTGCATTTTTTATACAAATGCAAAGTAGATCAATGCTACTTTAGTCTATCTCTGGGTTTTGTTTATGAATTAAATAATCAATCTGCAAACAGTGTAATTTCCCTAAGTGGTGGATCTAGTAAACTCTTTAGATCACCCCTGTGTTTTACATATACTAAACGTTACTTACTCGGCCTAAATCCCTGAACTGAATTGCAAACAGTGAGTGGAAACTTGTTTAAAGTCTCACACTAGTACCATCATACCCTGTCTTCAAGGAAGATTGTATGCATCACACTTCCTGAGTGTAGTAGGTGCGTTGCATACTGAATTCACAGTGTGACAGGTGCAATGGTCAAGGAAGGTTAACTTTACCTTCATACTGTGGTGTTTTCTCACTATTTTAAGTCCTATTAAGGAGTTTTACTATCTGTAGTCAGTGTATATCTGTGAAAACCCCCTTTTCTTGCATTATTTCGCCTCCTTAGTGCAAATAACTATAATTGTTTTTATGTATTGTGCATCATTTCCAGTTCTCTTTTGAAAAAATTAGCATAGTCAAACTGTTGTTTCTGATATGAAAGTGTCGTAGTCGTCATTTTCATTTTTAGAAGACAATCCCATTGTTCTTGATAGTCAATTATACAACTACTATTGCATATGATTTGAATTAGTAGTTTTTAAAGTGTCTAAAAGCAATTTTCATTTCAAAATCGCAAAGTGTCTCTCTTACCTTCACTCCATTTTGAAAAGAAATTTGTTGAGTATTGTTGCTTTAAAAGTAATTCAGATTTGCACATAGCTTTCTTATCATCATTCATACATTAAGAAGGTTGAAAACAAATACATGTATGTGCATTTGCATTTCGACTACTTGGTTTGATTTAGGACAATGCATTTAGCGTGTGCTCTATGCTCTTTGCAGAAAGATTATTAACTTTATTTCCTTAGTAGGTAGGATTTTCATTGCCAAAAGAAGATTAAACGTTTGTTTATCATCTTAGACTGCATTTTAGAAATTGTATACACATCACGCAGTGAACCTGAAAGGAAAATTTTTAAGCAAGATCAACTTAAAATAAATTTAATGAATCTAACAACGCTTTGGAACCTAACGCACAACATCTAGAGGTCTAGGCTAGAGACATATTCCAGCGTCGTAAAACCTGGTAACTATTGTTTTCAGTGTTGGTTGGGTGATTCCTCCAGTTTGAAACAACAAGTGCCAATACGGACTTGTGCTCCCACGTACTGTCGAGTATATATTGGGAGACCACAATAGGCTGCATCCTTTATCCTTAGGAAGCCGTGTCTGTCGCCCTATCGATCGCAATGCACTGAACACAGCATTCAGGAAGATTTACTGTCGTACCAAAAAAGTATTTTGCAGTTTTGCGATTGGTTTGGTAAATTCTCTGCCTAGATCTCTAGAGAAGTCCATTTTTCTCCTTTTGAAAGTCCATAAAGGAAAAGGTCCTCTGAGCACTTGTCACTTCAGGCTCAATAAAAATCGAAGGCGACAAGAGTCATCTTTTGTTTTTTCTTGACTCTTTAAAATTGAAAAAACAAGTTGTGTCAAAGCATCTAAAATTCATTTAATTCGAAATTTTTTTTTCCCTTTTATTTTGAGTTGATCAAGTAATCCACAATCGTGGAAGAAAGTCAATCAAAATCTCATCATTTGCGGAGACTTACGAGTCAACAGTCGTTGACTCCGGAAGCGAAACCATTCTGGATGAAGCAAACTCATTTAATCGGATCAAAGTCCCCTAGGTTGGTTGGAGCAATCACTCCAATATCCTCAGAGACTCCAGTTACTCCGAAAATTTCTGATATCCCTGCCTCTACAGAAGAAATTCTGCAACAACAAAAGGAAATTACAATTGATCCTAGTGTGATGGTTAACACTTCTATTCCTGCACCGGCTCCATTTATAGCTAATTCGGAAGGTGTTACTACCCAACCGTCTGTTGCTGTAGAACTTCCATCTTCTTCGGTACCAGAAATATTTTACGAACCTGACGGTCTGCCTCTTCCTCCCGGATTGATTGCCATAGAAGAGATTGTGGAAGATCCTCCATCTAGGACTCCAACGCAACTTGGAGCTGGGATTGCCCTGTATTCTTCTTCATCAGAAGATATTCACCCGCCATCGGAAGTTCCTGAAGAATCTTTGACGAATCTTTTGGATAGGCTTAATATGTCTGAACAACCATCAACATCAAGAACTGTGTTACCCGACACAGCAACAACAGAAGCCCCTTCTGCTATTCCGATAATGTTCGCCGGCGTGCCATCTGTCCGCACTAGCTTTCAATCGATGGATGGAGTCTATCCAGGAGCTATCTCGACAGTATGGACTATTCCCGTTTGTTCGTCCGGAATTATATCTAGAATCTCCTACATTGAGTCTCAACAAATTGATCCGTCACAAGGTCAATTTGGGAAAACTGGTCCCCAAAGGAAAATCATTCCTTTGAGTACTGGATTACCGTCGTATGGAGGGCCGTATACCCTTTCATTGCCTTCCTCGGAAGGACAACCATGCGTGAGTTCACAACAAAATTTGGGTTATGCTGGAATCACAACTGGCGGTTGGGTGCCAATCCTATCTCAACAACCAAGAGTTGTATACTCAATACAACAAAGTTTACCTATGCCAAACATCCCAACTACGCTGGCTATTGTGGCAGTATCGCAAGCACAAGCGTCACCAGTTGTATGCCAACCTCAAGTTTCACAGGTTGTAATGCAACAAACTCTCGTACCCATGACACAACCACAAGCACCAACTAGTGGAATGGCATAGGTTCAAATGGGGAACACCAAACCCCATTTTGGTCAAACAGTCAGTACTAGACAATAGCCCATGACTTCACAACCATGGCTGGTGCAATACCAACAACTGCAATTCCATGAGACGTGGCAAAGGGAGGAGTCATCACTGAAGAGCAAGTTATTGCTCGTGCACAATATCTAGACTTGAATTATACTTAGTCTGGCATGCTCTACGATAAAATCCCTAATGCTCCTAGACCAGAATTTTCCATTCCTCCTCCTCCTAAATCAAACAAAGACTCTCATGCCAGTGATGTTGTGATAGGTACGACCAGCACTAAAACCGCAAAGGATGCATCGAAAAAAGCCCGCACGGTTTCGAGTCAAAATGCAAATGATGAACTTCTAGCCTCGGAAGTAAATGCCGTGTCATTACACAAAGGCAAAGAACCCAAGCAACCGGGAGGCAAGAAGAAAAAACAAGGGAAGAAGAAGAACCAGGAGGACCATTCTCCTAGAAAATCTTCTGTAAACCCTTCTGGGAATGGGAAACCCAAAACTCCATGTCATATATGTGATGAGGATCATTGGACCAGAGAGTGTCCATATAAAAAAGAACATGGAAAATCTTTCAAAAATTCAAAAATCTCGGCCATATTGACTGATCCGTTTCCAAACCCAGGAACAAATCTGGTTGCTAGCGAAAATGCTTCCCCATCCCAAGTGCTAATGTTGTCAGTTTCAAAGCAACTGAATGATGCTCTGATATCGACAAGGAGTAAAGATTACGAGAATCCACAGATGTTGAACAACAAGGATAATGATCAACTTAGTAGTTCAACAACAACTTCAAACGAAGTTGTGCCACCCATCATTCCTAAATTAACAATAAAACTGCCAAAGGGAGTAGTACAAAAATCAACGTTTAATCCTCATGCCTGAGCAGCCCAACACTATAATATAGTGGAGGATTTAGCCCAATCGCCCTTCCTGATCTTGACTATTGAGGTACTGCAAAATTTCCCCTCCCAAAAGCAGGCTTTATTATCAGCAATAGGTGGGATTGACACAATGGATTCCAATCTTGTATCTTTTAATCATAAAGGATACGACCCTCAGCTGCTAGCTCAACTAGCTTTCCTCATTCAAGTGAAAGCCCTCAACAAAACTGTTCATAGAACTACTATTGATGAGGGGGCATCCACATGTATCATGTCAATGAGTTGCTGGAAAACTCTAGGGTCTCCATCCTTGTCATGATCGTCAACGACATTTAAAGCATTTTATGGATGAACACACACCCCGTATGGAATATTAAGTAACTTGAAAGTCAAACTGGGGGGAAAAACAATAGAAATTGATGTTGAAGTCATCGACAGAAACCTCGATTACAAAATCCTACTGGGAAGACCTTGGATATATTCCATGGTAGCCATTGTGTCAACCTAATTTAGGAAAATTGCATTTCCATCCCAAGGAGGAATTGCAATCATCGACCAACAAACTTTTCTCCCCAACAGTTTGCAAGTAATGGGAAGCATTCCAATGATCCATGGAAGCCCTAGCACACTTCACAATATCGGAGTAGGCCTACTAAAAGACCCTACATTAATGGGAACTTTTACCCTACCACCTCCTACAAATTTGGCGGAAGTGGCTAATGTAGGAACCTGCAATATCATATCTTCCATGCAAAAGATGTTAGAAAACGATGTTAAAATGGATCATCTGCAAGTTTTGCCTCTAACCCCACTGGAAATATTATAGCAATCAATGTTTTTAGCATGGGAAGCAAACCCGCATAAACGCTCGTCGAGCATTTGGATAGATAGGTCTAAGGAATATGACACCCCTTCAGATCCTTGGTTACAAGTACACTCTACAGACGAAGGAATTGTAGGTTTTAACCCTATATAGAAATTACCTGCATATGAATTCTAAAACAAAGAAAATAAACAACGCAAGAGCATAACACATAAAACACATATGCACAGGGATTTCCCCTAGATCCCAAAACCGGGACTACCACCTTGATTTTTCATTATATTCCTTTCAATGTTACAATACATATTTATACATGCCAAAGCATCCAATACCATGGACCAAAAACCATCGCGTCCAAAACCATGGACAAAAAACCATTGCGTCAAAAAAACATGTGCAAAAATCATGCACAAAACCATAGGTGGGTCCGCCCAACCTAACATAGGGTCCTTAAAGTGGGGTTATAGGTACCCCTCAAACCCCTTGTTAACTATGTGGAAAGAATATAACACAACCCAACAATCTCCCACTTGTTGTTTTCTTTCCACACGGGGCCACAGGAGAGCATAGTCATTTTTCCAGCCCTGAAACACCCATTGTTTCTCTACACCAAGAGGACTTCTCAGAGCTAACAGATTTTGTCAATGCATCTGCAGTATTCTTCAAAGTGTCCACCTTTACCAGCAACACCTTTTTGTCTTCTATCATATCCCTCACAAAGTGATACTGAACATCAATGTGATTTGTCTTTGAATGATAAGCAGGGTTCTTTGCAAGAAAATTGCACTTTGGCTGTCACAGTCTATCCTTATAGCTCCCTGTACTAACCCCATACTTGAACACAATCTCTGCAACCAAATTGCTTCCTTGCTTGCATGAGTCGCTGCCATGTATTATGTCTCTGTAGTTGATAGTGCCACTACAGATTGTTTCTTACTCATCCAACTGATTGCACCTCCAAATAGGTTAAACATACCCACTTGTAGATCTTCTCTGATCCAGATCTCCAGCCCATTCTGCATCAACAAAGCCATGAACATCCAACACTCTGTCCAATCCTGGTCTTCCTTGGTAGCACAAACCATAATCACTAGTGCCACGCAAATACCTGAAAAACCCGCTTCACTGATGTCCACTGCTACTTCCCTAGTTTTGACATAAACCGCTCAATACTCCCACTGCATGTGCAATGTTTGGTCTAGTACAGACCATTGCATACATCAAGCTACCGACTGCACTTGCATATGGAACACGGGACATGTCCTCTTCCTCTTCTTGTGTCTTGGGACACTCTTCAGCAGATAACCTCACACCTACAGGAATAGGAACCTTCACCGGTTTACTATCCTGCATATTAAACCTCTGCAATATTGTCTCGACATACTTCCTCTGGTTTAACCAGAGCTTCCTCTTTGCCCGATCTCTTTTAATTTCCATGCCCAAAATATAGTTTGCAGCACCGAGATCTTTCATGTCGAATTTGGAGGACAATTGGGTCTTCAAATCCTGGATAATTTCTTTGTCATTTCCAACCAGCAACATATCATCCACATACAAGACCAGATAAATAACACGGTCACCAATTAATTTAAAATACACACAGTGATCTGCTTTGCTTCTGGTGAAGCCAAGTCCCCGTATAAATGTATCAAATTTCTGATACCACATCCTTGGTGACTGTTTTTAACCCATACAGAGACTTCTTTAACTTGCATACTAGTTCTTTCTTACCCTTCACCGCAAAGCCTTCAGGTTGCTTCATGTAGATTTCCTCTTCCAAACTCCCGTGAAGAAATGCTATCTTCACATCCATCTGTTCTACCTCAAAATCAAAAGCAGCAGCAACAGACAAAAGTAATCTAATAGAAGTTACCTTGGCAACAGGAGAAAAAATATCACCAAAATCAATTCTCGGCACCTGGGAATAACCTTTTGCTACCAACCGAGCTTTGTATTTCTCCACCTTCCCTTCTGCATTTGTCTTCTTCTTGAACACCCATTTGCTGCCAATGGGTTTCCTTCCAGCCGACAACTCCACCAGATCCCAAGCCTCATTTTTGTGCAAAGATGCCATTTCATCAACCATGGCCTCTTTCCAGAGTTTTCCATCCTCTGAATCCACTGCTTCCTTCACAGTTCTGGGATCATAATCAGTAACAGACAAAGCAAAATTTGAACAGAAAGCAGATGGACTATACCTTTCTGGCTGCCTTCTTTCTCGAACTGATCTTCTCACAGCCGGAGTTTGTGGCTCTTCATCTTCTGATTTGTCCTCTACTACAGAGTCTGATTCTTCCTCCTTTAGTTCAAACTCTATCTTCACAGGTTCCTTTGGTTGGACTTCATGTTTGATAACATCTTTCACCTCTCTGAACACCACATCTCGACTGTACACAACCTTCCATGTGACTGGGTTCCAAAGCTTATAACCATCCTTATACCCAATAAAGATGCACTTTTCAGATTTACTCCAACTTGGTTCGTTTCTCCTTTGGAACATGTACATATGCATCACATCCAAATACCCTCAGATGTGAAAGAGAGGGTTTCTTACCAGTCCATACTCCTTGTGGAGTCTTATCCTCCAACGCTGATGAAGGTGACCTGTTGACCAGGTAACATGTAGTATCCACCGCCTCTGCCCATAATTCCTGTCCTAACCTAGCACCACTGAGCATGCTTCTTGCCCTTTCCATCAACGTCTTATTCATTCTTTCTGCGACTCCATTTTGCTAAGGTGTATATGGAGTAGTCCTCTGCCATGCTATACCACACTTCTTACAGAATTCTTCAAATTCCTTGCTGCAAAATTCTCCACCATTATCTGTCCTTAGGACCTTTATCTTCTTCTCTGTCTGATTTTCCAACAGAGCCTTAAATTCCTTAAACCTATCAAAGACTTCAGATTTCTTCTTAAGGAAATATATCCATGTATTCCTTGAGAAGTCATCTATAAATGATACATAGTACACAGACTTACCCAGTGATGGAACTTTCACAGGTCCAAACACATCACTGTGCACAAGCTCTAATATTTGTTTCGTCCTCTTACCACCAGAGGGGAAACTCACCCGATTCTGCTTCCCATATACACAATTTTCACAGAAATCAAAATCCAGAGAGCTATTACTCATACCTTCTACCATACCTTTACCATGAAGTATTCGAAGGCCCTTCTCTCCAATATGTCCAAGCCTTTGATGCCACAACTTGGTCTTCTCTCCAGAGACCACTAGATTTTCTGCTCCATTTTCAGGAACCATAGAACTATTGCACCTGTCAACAACAGTGCTACCTTGCAGCTTGTATAGAGTTCCAATCCGAACTCCCCATGTCAATACCAGTGCTCCTCGAACCATCTTGCAGGTATCCTTCTCGAACACTGTCTTTACACCTGCATCATCCAACTTGCTTACAGAAATCGGATTTATGGCCAACGCAGGAATATGCAGAACACCCGGAAGGGTCTAACCCTTCCACCTTGCAACTTCAACTTTACTTTTCCGCAACCAATGATTCTAGCCTTCCTATCATCTCCTAAGAAGACATCACCACCATCATATTTCTCATACTCGCAGAACCAC
>APFE031033361.1:40881-53075 GCA_000404065.3 Pinus taeda | reverse complement strand
GTGCAAGAGGAGAGCATACTTTGATAGGTTATCAACTTCTTTCCTTGAAATCTTATGTTGTTTTTTTTTTTTTAAGAATATGGCTACTTAATTTCACTTCCCCCGCAACGGCGCCAAAATGTTTGGTCAATTTAGTATTCCTAAATTGATATCATTAATTGTCAACCCGGGGCTCGTAAGCTGATGAAGTGAAGGTGTACTATATGTACTTAAGCAACCTCTTAAAGCTTTTTTGTCGTTTGGGGGTGTTTGTTTGTGATTAATTTATCTTCCTAAGATGGAGTGATGTATTTATAAACAAATGAGTGATGGTGTGTGTGGAGTGAATTCTAGATGAGTGAGGGTGTGTGATTAGTGGTTCTAACTACTTGCTGAAAAGGAAAACTTGAAGGAAATAAATGAATTAAAATGAACTGAAAGCAAAGAACCACTTTCTAATGGCATTAGACACCATTCATGCTGCTGCAAATAAAAGGTAAGAAAATCACTTAAAAGACCAATGATAATGTTTATCTCTTCCTAACTCTCTGCCTCTAACACATAGTACTGTGTAAGACACGATTAGGAAGTAGCTAAAGATAAGTCTAAGAAATGATAAAAAAATGAGAAAAATCTACTTTAAAGACTAGTTATAATGTTTTGCTCTTTCTAACTCTCTGCCTCTAACACATAGTACTGTGTAAAGCACGATTAGAAAGTAGTTAAAGATTAGTCTAAAAAGTACCCAAAGTAGGCTGCAAGTTATTAGTATTTTGATCTCTAAAAGATAGACAATTTATAATAAAGAGACCATTCATATGTTAGCAGACAGATTTGAGAAATAAAACTAAAAATCAGCTATGAAAATAAAGTAAAGGCAGCAACTTTGAATCTGTCAACTGAAACTACCACTAGATATAAAGCAAATACATAAACACACAAGCAATCCTGGGTTAAAAACCTGCAAAAGAACAATGCTGATCAGCTTAAAATAAAGGCTGGAAATGAAATAACATGAAAGTAATTTACGCTGTACATGTGTCAAGAAAAGGAAACGCTGAATGGAAATAAGGAAATGCTGAACATAAAATACTATACAAGGCTAACATGAACAGGGCCCCTCCATTCATATAACCCAAAGAAGACTCAAGGTATTGAAAACTTCAGAACAACACTGCTTTTATTACTCCATGTGCAGAAAATCACAGTTAAGAGTGCTAGAACAGCACTATTAAAACAGAGTCTTGAAATGCACTAAAATTATAACAGGTTCATAAAAACACAGCAATAATAAAAGTTATCTAAGCGTATGCAGATGCAAGTTTTTATAGGCATCTGAAAGATAGCCTAATGCGTACAGCTAAGACTGAAAAATAACTGACTGTCATGCGTAATAAAGGTTTAATTAACACGTCATAAGCCTACGTGGATAGCTGGAGGTTCTGGTCGTTATGGGCATTGAATCCAGAGTTGGATTATGTCTCCCACAACCTGCGGTAACACGGACAAGTCACCGTTTGGACTGACATGACCCAACAGCTTACGCATCACCGTTAAGCTGCCTTTGTTGACCGTAACTTGACCCTTGTTGACCGGAGGTGCAGATGACGTGGATGGCTGAACCAATAGCACAAGAACCTCGAGCACATTGATTCCTAAGTGCCCATGTGGCTCAGTTGGCAAAATGACACGTGGAACCTTGAGATTAATAAAAAGGCTGCGGAATCACCAGATGGCTGCGGAATCACCAGATGGCTGCGGAATCGGCAGAGGGCTGCGGAATGCCTGTAAATATGTCAAAATATAAACAAAACAGTCACACATTAGCAAATCTCACTTGATCATGCTTAATGACATCTAATGTAATGATCTGGGTGGTTTTACATTGAAAATGAGGCAAAAGAGATAGGTAAGTGATGAAAAACAGTAGGTAATAGTGGATGATGAGGTGTAAGTTAGAGGCTCTACAACATGCATGTGCATTTGCATTTAGACTGCTTGGTTTGATTTAGGACAATGCATTTAGTGTGTGCTCTGTGCTCTTTGTTGAAAGACCCTGAGTTCTCTTTCCTTAGTAGCTAGGACTTTCATTGCCAAAAGAATATTAAACATTTGTTTATCATCTTAGACTGCATTTTAGGAATTGTATACACATCACATGGTGAACCTGTAAGGAAAATTTTTAAACAAGATCAACTATAAAATAAATTTAATGAATCTAAAAGCACTTTGGAACCTAACACACAACATCTAGAAGTCTAGGCTAGAGACGTATTCCGACGTCGTAAAACCTGGTAACTATTGTTTTCATTATTGGTTGCGTGATCCCTCCACTTTGAGACGCGAAGTGCCAGTACGGACTTGTTCTCCCACGTACCGTCGAGTATATATTGGGAGACCACAATAGGCTATATCCTTTATCCTTAGGAAGTCATGTCTACCGCCCTATCGATCATAATGCACTGAACACAACATTCGGGAAGATTGACTGCCATACCGTAAAAAGTATTATGTAGTTTTGCAATTGGTTTGGTAATCCCTCTGCCTAGATTTCTAGAAAAGTCTCTTTCATTCCTTTTTAGACTCCTTAAAGGAAAAGGTCCATCTGAGCACTTGTCACTTCAGGCTCATTAAAATTCGAAGGCGACTAGAGTCATCTTTTGTTTTTGCTTGACTCTTAAAAATTGAAAAAACAGGTTGTGCGAAAGCATCTAAAATTCATTTAATTAGAAAACATTTTTCCCTTTTTATTTTGAGTTGATCAAGTAACCCGCAATCATGGAAGAAAGTCAATCAAAACCCCGTCGTTCGCAGAGACTTACGAGTCAACGGTCGTTGACTCCAGAAACGAAACTATTCCAAACAAAGCGAACTTGTTTGACCGGATCAAAGACCCCTAGTTTTCTTGGGGCAAGTACTCTGACATCCTCAGAGACTCTGGTTACTCTAAACATTTCTGGTATCCCTGCCTCTACAGAAGAAATTCCGCAACAACAAAAGGACATTACAATTGATCCTGGTGTGATGGTAAACACTTCTATTCCTGAACCAGCTCCATCTACAGCTGATTCAGATGGTGTTACTCCCCAAACGTCTGTTGCTGTAGAACTTATATCTTCTTTGGCACCAAAAATATTTTACGAACTTGACGGTCTACCTCTTCCTCCTGGATTGATTGCCATAGAAGAGATTGTGGAAGATCCTCCAACTAACACTCCAAAGAAATTTGGAGCTGGGATCACCCTATATCCTTCTTCATCAGAAGTTATTCTCCCGCCATCAAAAGTTCCTGAAGAATCGCTAAGGAATCTTTTGGATAGGCTTAATATGTCTGAACAACCTTCGACATCTAGGACTGTGTCATCCAACACAACAATGGCATAAATTCTTGTTGCTACCCCCAAAATGTTCGATGAAGTGCCGTCTATCCCAAATAGCTCTCAATCGATGGATGGAGTCCATCCAGGGGCTGTTTTGACAGTATGGACTGTTCCTGTTTGTTCGTCTGGAATTGTATCTAAAATCTTTGATCCTTCACAGTGTCAATTTGGGCAAACCGGTCCTCAAAGGTAAATCATTCCTTTGAGTATTGGATTACCATCATATGGAGGGCTGTATACCCTTTCATTGCCTTCTTCGGAAAGACAACCATGTGAGAGTTCACAACAGAATTTAGGTTATACTGGAATTACAACTAGTGGTTGGGTACCAATCCTACCTCAACAACCAAGAGTTGTATACTCAATGCAACAAAGTTTGCCTATGACAAATATCCCCAGTACACTAGCTATTATGGCAGTGTCGCAAGTACAAGTGTTACTAGTTGTATGCCAACCACAGGTTTCTCAGGTTATAATGCAAGAACCTCTTGTACCTACGACACGATCGCAATCACCAACTAGTGGAATGACACAGGTTCAAATGGTGACCATCACTCCCCATCTTGGTCAAACAGTTAGTACTAGACAACATCTCATGGCTTCACAACCATGGCTGGTGCAATACCAACAACCGCAATTCCAACAAGCTTACCAAGGACATGAGCAACAAGTCTTTGCAAGGGATGGGCAGTTGTATAATCAAAATGGACAATATCAACCATATCATAATGGTTACACCCATTATCCTTACCAGAGTTACCAACATCAAATGCATTATGCTGGCATGCAAAGACCGACCGCTCAGGAAATTCCATCTTACCCTTAGTATGCTCAGCCAAGCCTGAATCAACAATTTCCTTTTGTGGCAACTTTAAAGTTACCAGATCTAAATCGACTAATGAACGATCCAATTGCCTATGCCCGTTGGTGGCTGGCGATTTCGCATAAACTTCTGTCCGATATTCCTAAATTTAATGGAAATCCAAGTGAAGACCATTAAATCATATGATGACCTTTCATCTATGGTGTTCATCCAACACCCTCAATGATGATTCAACCAGACTTTGCCTCTTTTAGCGAATGTTAACTAGTCCGGCAGCAAAATGGTATATCGAATTGCCTAGAGCTTCGTTTGATAACTTCAACGCCCTAGCCACAACCTTTTTAACCCATTTTCAGTTACCCATAAGGTATGAAACAAGAACTGAGTTGCTTACTAATTTCAAACAAATGATGGCCACTCACATATCCAATCATATTCACGAGTGGCAATGTCGTCGTAGAATGGTAAAAACATATGTTCCTGATCAGCTATTGGCTAAATGGTTTATTAAGTCATTATTACCTTCTATTACAGAAGATGTGGCAAAGGGGGGAGTCGTCACTGAACAGCAAGTCACTGCTCATGCACAATATCTAGACTTGATCTATACTCAGTCTAGCACGCTCTACGATAAAATCCTCGATGCTCCTAGACCAGAATGTTCCATTCCTTCCCCTCCTAAATCAAACAAAGACTCTCATGTTGGCGATGGTGTGATAGGTATGACAAGAACTAAAACCATAAAGACTACGTTGAAAAAGGCCTGCACGGTTTCAAGTCAAAATGCAAATGAAGAACTTCTATCCTCGAAAGTAAATGTTGTGTCGACAGACAAAGGCAAAGAACCCAAGCAACCAGGAGGAAAGAAGAAAAAGAAAGGGAAGAAGAAGAACCAGGAGGACTTTTCTCTTGAAAACTCTTCTGCAAACCCTTCTAGGGATAAGAAACCAAGAAGTGCATGCCTAATATGTGATGAGGATCACTGGAATAGAGTGTCCATATAAAGCTAAACTTAGAAAATTCTTAAAGAGTTCAAAAACCTCGGCTGTATTGACTGATCCATTTCGAAACCCAGGAACAAATCTAGTTGCTAGCGAAAATGCTTACGTGTCCCAAGTGCTAATGTTGTCGGTTTCAAAGCAACTTAATGATGCTCTCATATGGACAAGGAATAAAGATTACGGGAATCCACAGATTTCAAACAACAAGGATAATGGTCAACCTAATAGTTTGACAACAACTTCGGCAACAACTTCGACCAAAGTTGTGCCACCCATCATTCCTGAATTAACAATAAAACTGCCAAATGGAGTAGTACACAAATCGACGTTTAATCCTCATGCCAAAGCAGCACAACACTATAATATAGTGGAGGATTTAGCTCATTCGCCCTCTGCGATGTCGACACTTCATGTACTACAAAATTGCCCATCCCAAAAGCAGGCTTTATTATCAGCGATAGGTGGGATTGACCCAATGGATTCCAATCTTGTGTCCTTTAATCATAAAGGATACAACCCTCAGCTACCAGCTCAACTAGCTTTCCTCATTCAAGTGAAAGCCCTCAACAAAAATGTTCATAGAACAATTATTGATGAGGGGGCATCTACATGTATTATGTCAATGAGTTGCTGGAAAACTTTAGGGTCTCTGACCTTGTCGCGATCATCAACAACATTAAAAGCATTTGATGGACAAACATACACCCCATATGGGATATTAAGTAACTTGCAAGTTGAACTCGGGGGAAAAACAATAGAAATTGATGTTGAAGTTATCGATGGAAACCTCGATTACAACATCCTACTGGGAAGGCCCTGGATATATGCCATGGCCACCATTGTGTCGACCTACTTTAGGAAGATTGCATTTACTCTCCAAGGAGGAATTACAATAATCGACCAACAAACTTTTCTCCCCAACAGTTCACAAGTTACGGGAAGCATTCCGATGATCCATGGAAGTCCTAATTCGCTTCAAAATATTGGAGTAGGCCTACTAAAAGACCCCACATTAATGGGAACTTTTACCCTACCGCCTCCAACCAATTTGGCGGAAGTGGCTAAAGTGGGAACATGCAATATGATAACTTCCATTCAAAAGAAGAAAACGATATTAATATGGATCATCTGCAGGTATTGCCTCTAAGCCCGCTGGAAATATTATAGCAATTAATGTTTTTGGTATGGGAGGCAAACTCGAGTCAACGCTCATCAAGCGTTTGGATAGATAGGTCTAAGGAATATGGCACCCCTTCAAATCCTTGGTCACAAGTACATTCTACAGACGAAGGAATCGTTCAATCAATGATGATTGACGGGGCACCATAGGAAGATTACCAACATCGTTCCCATCTTCTAAATTGGAAAGAAGATAATTCCAGTGACCTAGACTATCCCTCAGTTTTTGACTTTCTGTCGAATACTGTAAATACGGTGGATTCCGAGTGAAACCTATCCAATATTGAAGAAACTATCGCCATAAATATCTCGACCAAAACAGATGTTGTAGAGAATATTCATGTCGAAAAATCTTGTTCTTCTTTAGAACTGGAAATATATAACGCTCTCTTTCGCGAATTTAGAGATGTCTTTGCTTGGTTATATGATGAAATGTCATGCATTGACTCAAGCATAGTTGGACATGAAATTAAGATGTATCTAGATGTCAAACCGGTATGACAATGGCTACGGCAGGTGCACCCCAAGAAAGCCATTGCCATCAAGGCAGAAGTCGAAAAACACCTCCATGCTGGTTTTATTTACCCGGTTCCTCTGACCGATTGGGTATCGAATATTGTTCCTGTGATGAAGAAACAAGGAACGATTAGAGTGTGCGTCGATTATAGGGATGTAAATCAAGCTTGTCTGAAAGACAACTACCCTATGCCCTTTATTGACTAGATAATTGATGAATGCACCATATGTGAAATATTTTCATTTATGGACAGATTTTCCGGGTATAACCAAATAAATATCCGCCCAGAGGACCAATCAAAGACTGCATTTATTTGTTCGTTGGGCAGATTTGCATATCGCAAGCTACCCTTTGGTTTAAAGAACACAGGGGAAACGTTTCAGAGAGAAATGAACTATGCTTTCCATGACATCAAGAACATCGTTCAATCATATCTTGACGATCTTCTGGCTCATTCGCGAAAGCGGACAGATCATCCGCAACATTTGAGGGTGATTTTTCTATGATGCCAACACTACAAGATATGACTCAACCCACACAAATGTGTGTTTTGTGTTAGTTCTGGTCATTTACTTGGCTTTGTGGTCTCAAAGGACGAGATTAGTCTCGACCCATGTAAGGTTTAGGCAATCATTGATTTGCCTCCACCTTCAAATATGCTTCACATTTAGAAACTCCAAGGGAAAGCAAACTTTCTTAGGAGATTCATTCCAAATTATGGCAACCTTGCTAAAGGTTATACTCGTCTATTGAAAAAAGAAGTACCCTTCATTTGGGATCAGGTCGCGCAAGCTCCTTTGATGCTTTAAAGCAATCTCTAATAAAAGCGTCATTAATGTATGCTCTTGATTATCAAAAATTCTTTAACCTGTATTTGGCTATAGCAGATACAACCATAGGGATGGTTTTAGTTCAAGAGGATAATGGAATTGAACATCCTATATATTATTTAAGCCGAAACTTAAATGATACAGAAATAAAATACTCCTACGTTGAAAGGCTAGCCCTAGCAGCTGTTCAAGCAATACAGAAATTTCGACACTACCTCCTCTTTAGAAAAACTACCTTTTATCGGATTGCAACCCCATGACTTATATATTGTCACGAAAATTGATGGGGGGAAAATATTCAAAATGGATATCAATTGTACAAGAGTTTGATCTGGAATTCAAAAAATCCAGATCAAAGAAAGCCCTAGTCTTCGCAGAGTTACTATGAAATTTCCCATCGTCTTTAGACGATGCAACATCCAAAGAAGCAATCGTGGATGAAAATTTGTTTCTGATATCTTGAAGCAATCCGTGGTACGGAGATATAATCATCTATCTCCAAACCCAAACATATAGGTCTAATAACTCACACTCCGAACAATGACGCATTCGATACCAATCGAAAGACTACGTGATTGTCGGTGATACCCTTTACTGTCATGGTATCGATACAGTTCTGCAGAGGTGCCTCACGCATGAGGAGGCCGAAAAAGTCCTGAATGATTTTCATTCAAGCGCATGTGGGGGGCATCAATCTGGTTATGCTACGACGCAAAATATTTTGCGAGCAGGATACTTCTGGCCAACAATGTTCAAAGATTGCATCATCACAGTAAGAAGTTGCCACGCTTGCCAAATCTTTGATAGAAAAACCAGAAGACCACCCGCACCGCTACAACCAATACTTACTGTTGGGCCATTCGCCAAATGGGGCATAGATTTCATGACATGTAACCCCACCTCGGCTGGGGGGCATGGGTATATCATAGTCGCAGCAGACTATTTTACCAAATGGGCCGAGGCGATGCCTACATTAAACAACAACGACGAAATGACTACCCTTTTTCTTTTTTAATCACGTAGTCTCCAGATTCAACGTTCCACAAGCCATAGTCACAGATCATGGATCACATTTTCACAATCACATGATGGTTGAATTGGCTGCCAAATTAGGACTGTCCCACGACAGCTCTACTCCATACTATCTGCAAGCTAACAGACAAGTTGAGGCAATCAACAAGGTCCCGAAGTGCATGCTGCAAAGGATGATTGGAGTCCATAAACAGAGTTGGCACCTGATCCTGTACTCGGCCTTGTGGGCATACCAGACATCGGTGAGAAATGCAACTGGGTTACACCTTTTCAACTAGTGTACTATCTGGAAGCAATCTTACTAGTTCAGTGTGAAATCTCGTCCCTCAAACTCGCAATCGACCTTCTCCCGGGAACTTCAGAAGAAGAGGCTCGTTTCTTGGAACTTGTTATCACTTAAAACCACAGTCCACCTATGTCCAAAGATTCATATAAATTTTTTTTGTTTAAGTCAATAGGTTTCTATGTGTGTCACTTTGAAATTAGAATTTCAAAAGGTATTGATTTTAGTCCTTGTGAAAAACCGTTAGATACCCTCCATCATTATTGTTTAAGGCATGTCTTGTCTTGTTTGCATCATTTGTATTTTGCGCAGTTTCGCAGCGCAATCTGATTGGCCAATTTAGCTGCGCAATCATTTTTCCACCTTTTCACAGCGTATCATTTACCAGCCATTTCGTAGCGCGTTTTGTCAATTCATAATTTTCTGCGCTACGAAATTGGGGATTCGGGGTTTTTGCAACGCATTTTCTTGAAATGTCAAGTCTGGGGAGATGAGTCATTAGGTCCATCCACATTTTGTCAGTTGATGTCTTCTCCAGGTCATGATAGGTTATCATTCCGCCATCAGGTTTAGGATCATGCACATGACAATCATTTTAAGAGATTTTATGAGTTATGGTTGGGTCATAATGTTTATTCATGGTGCGTTAACATGCCTGTTGTATGACAAGATTTTTTTGAAAAAACGCAAAGAAGCCCGAGTTTTCATTTAAAGGGATCATTGCAAGCGAGCCTGCACTCCAAAGCTGAATTTGTTTCTGAATTGTAGCTGCTGTTAGTTCTCTGTGTGAAGACATTCGTAGCAAGATGGAGAAAAGAGTACATCGATCTGGAAGGTGCCTAAGAACAGAGCCAGAGGGGCTTGACCTTACACTCAGAGATGAAGGTGTAGCACGAGCCTTTAAAAATGCTGGTTGCTGGAGGTTTTGCGAAAAGTTGAAGGGAGGACATACAGAGGTAACGAAAGCTTTTGCATTGAATTTACTGGCTTGAATTCTAAGGTGTCAATGCAAGAATTTCCTGTGTCTCCACAAGCCATTTCTATTGTCACTGAAATTCCGAGAGGAGGACAAGAGTGGTTCAAAAATTTTAAGTTTGACATGACTCCCTGTAAGGAATTTTTGAAAGAACAATATGTAAATGAGGACCTCACCAAAGCTGTGCCAAGGAGTTACGTAAAAGAACATTATGCTCTGCTCCTTACATGCATCCAGAAATACATAACATGCGAGGGGAGGTACACCAAAGTTTATTCCTATCATTTCAAACTCTTGTTGCATTTCACAGGTAAAGCATCAATAGACATCCCTTTCTACTTGTTCAGAAGCCTTAGTAAAATGTGTGACAAAATCCAGTTAAAGAAAGATGATTGTGAAACATCCCTGTTTCACCATGGCTTAGTAAAGTTGCTGGTGTTAGATGGTTTGCAAAAAATTGGTAGAGATTGGGATTCTTTTATTTTTATGGCCGGCTTTCAAAGCAAGACAGGTCTCACTCCATTGCCGGATAGGGAAAGAGAAGGAAGAATTGAAGAACCTACTCTGGCTGAGCTCAGAAAGGAAGTGAAAAACCAAAAGAAGCCCAAAACCAAGTTGAGTAAATCAGAGAAGTCTGTGGTTATAAAGGAGACACCTAAATCATCAGCAAAGGAGACACCTAAGTCATCAATGGAGAAAATCAAACACCAGAAAGATGCTCTAAGGTCAAGTGGAGTTGAACAAGTGTCAAGAGTCAAAACCAGAAGTCAGCTAAGTAGAGAAAAAGGCAAATCAATAGCTGTAGAAGAAAGCCCTATGTCAAAAGCTAGTCTAAATGATTTGCTTGAGGAAATTGATTTTGAACAGTCCAAATCAGTGCAGGTTGAATCAATGCCTATTGACCTAACCCAGTCATCACCTGATAGCACCAAAAAATCAAAAGCCTCAAAAAGGTTAAGGTTTGAAGAATCTGGTAAGGAATTTATGGTCAAACCACGTAGGCCAGTAACCAGGAGGCAAATCAAAGTAGCTGAGAAATTGCACAAGGATGAGGTAGCTGTGAGGGTACCTGCAACAAAAGAAATTAGACAACTGCCTAAAGCGGAGAAGGCAGAGGAAATCAAAAGAAAACCATACACAAGAGGACAGGCCAAAGAAATGGAAAAACAGCTACCTAAAGCAGAAAAAGCAAAGGAAGTCAAAAAGAAAGATATGGATAAAAAGGTTCCCATTGTCAAAGAAATCAAAACCTCATCTTCAAAGGAACAATGGGAGGCAGCTGAGGAAGAAATGGCTAATTTGGAGAAAACTGTATCAGAAATTGCAGCCATGGAAAAAGAGCTTGCAAAACTAAAAGCTCAGTTAGGCAAGTTAGCTGCCAAATAAAAATTGCAAATTTTTAAGGTCAGATGTTACCCCAAGTTTTTGTTTTATTTTTCTCAAGTTCATTGGTTTTTGAGGCATGTAAGCATAGCATATAAAGGAAGACAAATTAGGAATTTTGAAGCCAAAAACAAAGCTGTAGCAATCACAAAGTATTTGATAAATGTATTGAAGGCTGTAATTTTTGAAAAGAACAACAGTTTCGTAGCGCGCTACGAAACTGCTGTAGATGACTGTTTTGTAAGAAAAAATGAAATTGATGTTGAGGTCAGCAAATTTTGAAAGGGAATGCCTCGAGGGCAGGAAAGAGACCATACAAGGCTACCCAAGCATTCAAAGAATGACAGGTGTAAGTATTGGAACAAAAAGGTGAAACATTTTGGTTTTTTGCTAAAGTCTTCCTAAAGCTACTTTATGACCGAAATATTAGGGTTCTGGTAGGGTTACTGAAATTTTGAGTTGAACACCTGTCCAGTTCACAAAGCATCCAGATCATTAGGCATATGGTGTTATGCGTGGTCATCAAAGGCATTAAACAGCTTGAAGCATGTTCTTGTGGAAATAAAGATTGATGGAAGGCAGGGACCGTGAAAACAGGGCACACATCTTCATCAAATAATGAGTCATCTGCACAGTTAGAATCCAAGGTAGCTCGTTCAGTGAATGTCTCTCCAATGTATTTCAGCCACTACAGAAATAGTACAGGTGTCAAAGCTCAAGAAGGAATCATGCACACGAGGAGATAGAATTAGAGTTTCATTAGGAATAGGACTCTATGTATTTACAGCACAATACCTTTGTATTTAATAAG